>OMNO01063805.1:2240-16075 GCA_900303215.1 Trachyrincus scabrus
AGCCATCTTGTCCATTTGGCAAACAGCCGTAATGTGCCAGCAAGGTTCAGTGCTTCTTAAGACCACCTCAAAGGAGATGACCAGAGTGAATTGTTTTGTTTATAGTTTTCACATTTAACAAATGTATTCTATGAGAAGCTCCCTAGAACTCATAAGGCATTGAGAATAAATCTTTTTTAGCCATTCTGTGCACCACCGATAAATTATTTTGAAACAAAGTTTGGAAGGTGGAAGTTCTCTGTCATGTGTGAACTTTAACTTCAATGCTTTCCTCTGTGGTTATGTTTTTATTGTAGTCACTCTGGGATAGAGAAAAATCACTTTATTGTAAGCTGCAGTTTCAAATATTTTGATGCACTGACTGCCTTATAGAAGTTCAACCAAATGATGGCCATTTTTCCTTTGTTATGTACAAAGGATTTTTCACTTTTCATTATTGAAGAGTGTTGACATATAAATGTGATGAGAGCTGTAGACTTTGTAGAATTTTTAAAATAAGATATATATTTTTAAGCAGTGCATCAATGAATGTGTTCTCCCCCATTCCCCAATACGTATTTATAGATTCACATAGTTGCTTCTAACTCTACAGTTAGTATATTTCCAGCCGTTGGGTAATAGAATAATTCTTTATGGCTGTGTCCATTCGCTGGCTCACAAAGTCCTGTGAGGTTTTCTAAGCCTGAATTCTAACCTCTAGGGTCAAAGCTGTCTCACCAACAGACACAGTATTCGTTCATGATTGTTTCTTTTTTAGTATTGTGATCACCATACTATGTGAACTCATGGCGGTATGTGAAAATCATACAATTAGCTTTCATAGAAGTTTTTACAAGGGACATATGGTTTGAAACTGGTAACACTGTGAGACCTACTCTTCTGTCCTTTGTTTTTTGTTATTCATAATAATGCCACTCGATTGGGGTGTTAGAGAGATTATCTGATATGCCCTGTCTGAATGTATGCATGTATGTGCAAATGTCTTCATTTGTGCCCATACATTCCCTGGTTTCCTTTGATCTTATTGTTTGATTTATGTTTTTGTTCACTGACAAATAAATGTTTTGTTCCTAATATCCAAACTCTCTCCTTCGTTGGTAGGCCTATGTGTGATGCACTGTGCGCAGACTGGGCTAGGAAATAAAAGAAGAACAGGTGTGGACAGTCTTGCAAAAATAAAAAGTAAAAGAAAAAACGTGATAACCTTTTTATCTTAGACGTTCCCATCTGAAACGGGGTGCCCAAAATGAGCGTTATTGGCGAGAGAGAGGGCGGGTCTTCGGAGGGGGCAATATCCGTTTCAATTGACTTCTGATGGAGCGATATCCGCTTCCGTTAGGCTACATGCTGTAGACCGGGATAACGCTACACCTCATGACCCTCTCTCAGGAAGTTGACATGTTGTCATAGCAACAGCTGAGTCGCCACCAAAGTTGTCAGTTTGATGCTCGTCAATTTAGAAGGTAGCGTAGCATCTTACATCGGATAGCTTCATTTAAAGTTTATTAAAGGCCGATTAGGACAATTAGGCGAACAGAGAGAAATGCAATGTTTCATTTACTAAAAACATAACTAAAATAAAAATGGTTCATGACGATTTAAGGGTGGAGTGGATCCGCGCCCGTATATTCTCCTATTTCTATTTACCGAATCCCGACTGCTTTGAAGAATTGATAAATCGAGCGGATGGAGAAGACGAACAGAAAATAATTCAGTTTCTGAACAACGTCACCGAGGAGGAGTCTTCATCAGCACTTCTTTTTTACAAAGGGGTCAGGGAAGAAGAGGTCGAAGTTCAAGTTCCAGCCGGTGGGTAACACTGAGTCAACTAACCCTAACCCTACTATCCCTAACCCTCCTAACCCTAACCCTACTAACCCTAACCCTCCTAACCCTAACCCTACTAACCCTAACCCTCCTAACCCTAACCCCCCTAACCCTAACCCTACTATCCCTAACCCCCCTAACCCTAACCCTACTATCCCTAACCCTACTAACCCTAACCCTACTATCCCTAACCCTAACCCTATTAACCCTAACCCTACTAACCCTAACCCCCCTAACCCTAACCCTACTAACCCTAACCCTCCTAACCCTAACCCTACTATCCCTAACCCTAACCCTATTAACCCTAACCACTGCTTACTGACATTTACTGACATTGACTCCGTTATTTGCCTATTTATTAACATACTTGACACACTTATTCATTCATTTATTTATTCTGAATGATGTCCTGTAGTCCTCCATACGCCCTGTGCTTATGAGTAGTGGTACCCAGCTCCCCTGGCCACTACCTGTCACTCAAAACCAAATACTTGCATCATTAGCTTTACTTGGACCTACGAAATACACACCGATACCCGGCCTGCTGTACTAACACCATTTACACCTGTTGTTTCACCGGTGGACACAACATTCACTTACTTGTCTTCTTTTGTTTTGTTTCACTGTTCCTTTTTGTTTCCTACACTGTAAAGCATCTTTGAGCACTGTGAAAAGCGCTCTATAAATCTAATGTATTATTATTATTATTATTATTAATATTATTATTAACATTTGATCATGTCACCTCGTCCTGTGACCTCGTACTTTAGACAAGACCAAAAAGGACTCTCTGACTCCCACCAATGAAGCAGATGAGTTGGATGAGAAGCACGAGCAGGCTCCTTCCACGGTGAGTTATTGCTGAAACTGTAGTTATTTAAGACCTCACAAGGGTGAGTTTTAGTATCCCAGCAACTACACCTTAATATTTACAGCATGACAGGAATAATAATAATCACATTAATTATTATAATTCTAACGTCATTCTTAGTAATATTATTATTGATATTATGGCTGAAGAAGTGTTGAGATGGTGTTTGTTATTCCAGAGGGTGGAGGTCCAAGTGGTTTACCACCTTGAGCTCCACGTCACTGTCAACCATATTCCAGAGATGACCTCCAGTCTGCTCTACTTCCTCAGGAACACAAAGGGTGAGCGACAACAGTGTTTATTATATGAAAGGAAAGAAAAGAGTAAATCTACACCTATACTATTGACCTGTGTACTGTATCACGTGAATTGCAATATACCTTTCCTTAAAGCTGCTGTAGGTAAGATCAGGGAAGAAATGCCCTGATTGGTCAGAAATGAGCTGGGAGCGGTCTAAGATCTAAATGGTCTCGTACAGAGGCAGACAGTCAACTAAAACAGATATTCTCACAGAGCATTTCACTCACTAATATCTGACGGATGGCTATGCAATTTATAACAAATCACACTCAAATAATAGCTCTTAAATCTTACCTAGAGCACCTTTAAGCTATTCCATGAGAAATAAAATGATTTGATTATTGAAACACTATAAATCACTACCACCTCCTGTTCCTCCTCTCTCCAGTGAAGGGTTAGTGATTGTATTAGTGCTTGTATTAGTGATTGTATTAGTGATTCTATTAGTGATTGTATTAGTGATTGTATTAGTGATTGTATTAATTATTATATTAGTGATTGTATTAGTGATTATATTAGACATTGTATTAGTCGTGTTCTAAGCCATAGAGACCACAGGAGCCATGTGCTTCTTCTCCAGTGGGGCATAGCATGTATAACACTGTGTGACCGAGGTACTATAGATCCCTGCCTGTTGCAGAGACCATGGTGGAGCCTGTGGACATGAGTGAAGCGAATGAGCTGATGCCCCAGGTGATGGAGATCGGCATGCTGAACGGACACTCTCTCGTTATGCTGAAGGACGTCCTCAACCATGTGTGTATATATACACCACTGCTGTGTAACTATTAGTAGCAACTAGTAGCTAATATTAGTAGTGCTACTACTACTGCTACCACTAATACTTCTAGTAGTCACTAATGCCACTAATTATATTATTACTACTGTTAGTATTACTACCACTGCCACTGATACCTCTAGTACTACAGGTACTACTACCACTGCTGTTACTACTGCCAAATAATACCCTTCATTGTCTCTTTTGTAGTTGTTCTGAAAAGAACACGAAAGGTTCACGAAAAGTGTCCAAAATAACACAAAGCACAAATGTGTTGATAACTATAACTGTGTTGATTTGATTGATTGATTTGTATGCTTTGATTTTTCTCAGCCTATAACTTTGGATAAATGCGACTGCCAAATGAGTCAATGTCACAGCAGGAGGATGAATCCCGCTCTGCCTCCTCCCCCTGCAGGTGTACACGCCCCTGCTCTCTGTGGGCCAGCTGAACGCCACCAAGGAGGCTTCCCTCCGGTCCCAGGACTCCTCCCCAACGAGGGAGGGAGACAGACCGCCGGAGTCCAAAGGGATGCTGGTGATGTGGGATGAGCTGCTCAACAGCACCCACAAGTTCCTGGGCCACGTCAACAGGACCCTGCAGCAGCTGGACGGTGGGTGTTAATGTTGGGTCCTGAGAACAACAAGGCACACGTCTCTGCTTTGATGTGACAGGGAAACAATTGGCCCGCAGGCTTCCTTTGTTTTCATTCAACATTTTTATTTAACCTTTATTTAACCGGCAAGTCATTAAGAACAAATTCTTATTTAGAATGACGGCCTGGTAAGTGGCAGAAGCTTGAGGGGGAAGCTGAAACATAAAATGGTTAAGAATACAAAAACACAGAAGAAGCAACATTCAAAAACATCAAAAACAAGCACAAATAAAACGTTTTTATCCTTCTCACAAGCAGTGAGTCTTTCGTTGGTGATGTCTGGTACGCATGTGTCAGCTTTGGCACATAAAGTAGTCATCTTTTGTTGCTTGTGTTTTTGCCACATTATTAAGAATTCACACCAGTTGCGTTGTGAACAGTTGAGCTGACTTTGTATGTGCTGTTCTTATTAAAAGTCCAACCATGTTTTACTGACTTACTTTCCTTATCTTAACATAATATATGGAGGTTTTGCAATCTGGTTTAAAGGGAGGATCAAGCTGCACATCCCTGAGATGGACCTGGAAGAAGAGGTAGATGTGTTGGTGTCTAGACCAGAGGTGGTGGGTATGCTGGAACAGTGTGTGATGAACTGGCACACTCAAATCACTATCATCATCGAAGAGCAGCTGAAGAAAAAGCCCCAGGTCTGTGAATGTGTATTTTAGCCAACTTACAAAACCATTTATTATATAATAACCATTTGTTATTCAGAAGCCAGTATTGGTCTTTTTATCCTTCATGTTTTTGCCTGTGTCTGTGTGTTTTAAGGCTCCCGGTCCAATGGCTGAGATCGATTTTTGGCGAGAGTGTTCGGCGATCCTCAGTGCTCTGAGTGAGCAGCTAAATCTGCCTGCAGCAAAGAAGATAGTGGCGGTGTTGACTAAGGTGGATCCGGTGACAGTTCACAATCTGGAGCTGTCTGTGGTTGAGCTCACAAGCTACCATGTGGAAGCAGAGCAGAACGTACGCTTCCTCAACACACTGGAGAGACACTTTAAGGTAGGCCATATTCTACCACCTAACTACCACAGATGATTCTTTACAAATTATTTCGTATTTTTACTCAATAATATTGCATTTCTATTCCTGCAATTGTTAGTTCTTCTTTGTTGTAATGTTAGCGATACTGTCGTGTACTGTACTGTTGTTTCTACACTGACTGTTTCTCGGTGTTGTTAGCGGTTATTAGCTGTCATTAACTGTTTCTAACTCTATTGTAGAACCTGGCAACAGGAGCAGACTTTGGTGTGATCCTGAACACCACGCCACAGATGATGAATAGCCTGAGACTGGTGTGGATCATCTCTAGTCACTACAACACGGATGAGCGCATGGTCCCTCTGATGGAGCGAATTGCCTGGGAATTGTCTGAGCGCGTCAAGCAAGGTGTCAATGTCTGTGTGCTGTTTAAGTATGTATCCCCCGCCGTCACCGGCATGTCATTTCTCTATTCAGTGCCAGCTGACCTGAGATGTAGTTTACCCATATCCCATACCCATTAGTTTACCCAGCGCATCATTTCTATTGTGTGAACAGAGACGAAAGGGAAGTGGCTAAAGCCAAGGTGCAGGATGGAAAGATGGTTCTGGATCAGTGGAAGGAGTGCTACTTCGAGGTTCGAGCCAAGATTGAAACTTCAGCCGGGGATCCTCGCTGGGAGTTTGACCGGAAGAGGCTCTTTGAGAAGACTGACTACATGGCCTCTATCTGCCAGGACCTTTACAATGTTCTGCAGGTCAGTAAAGACCAAGGAGTAACACCGAGACGTTCCAGTCATGCTGTATAATGTGTCAAATTAAATAGAAAGAAAGAGAAAAGACATGGAGCTTCTGGACTAACGTGTCTACCTTGATCTGACCAAGTATAGATCCTGGAGGAGTTTTCCAACATCTTTGGACCCGAGCTCAAGGCTGTGACGGGGGATCCTAAACGTATCGACGATGTGTTACGCCGGGTGGATCGTCTGGTTGTGCCCATACAGGAAGTGAGCTTTGATCCTTTCATCATGCAGAAGAGGAACAGCTGGAACATTATCATGCAGGACTTCAATACGAAGGTTACGGTGAGTGTAGAAGAGGCACAATGAGAAGGTCCAATACTAAATACATGATTCACTCATTGTAGGCCTGTGTCTGTTTTAGGCTTTTGAAGAAGAGGCCATCAGCTTTATCGACCAGTCGTTCAAGAAGCTGCGCTCTGCAACAGCTGCTTTTGACATGCTGCTAAAGTTTAAACACATCCGATCGAGAGAAGCTCTCAACAAACAGATGATGAAGAAGTTTAATGATATCCTTGCTCAGTATTGCAAAGAGGTACACCAATAAAATCAACCACAATTCTTAGAAAACAAAAGAATGAATGTGTCCATACAAAGCACTCAACCATTTGTAGATACAATTACAGTCATGTCTAAGTTGTCTATTAAGCTACAGAAGACATTTAACAGCATGGTAAATTAATCATAAACATCGTATGAAAGCATAACGTTTCTGTCTGGGTTGTGGGTGGGGTAGGTGGACATGATCAGCAGGAACTTTGATGCACACAAAGAGAAGCCTCCATTCAACAACCAGCCGCTGGTGGCAGGAGCCATATCCTGGGAGCGCTTGCTCTTCAGACGCATCAAGAACCCCATCCTGCGCTTCCAGGAGATGGGGGAGATGCTGGAAAGTGAGGAGGGCAAAGAGGTCAGAGCAGCTCCTAGATAGCACCATTCATATTTCACTGTTACACGATGGCAATGGTGTGTCCCATGTCTTGTTCCGTAAAGGCCAAGGCCAGGTACCTGCAGGTGGGGAGGCGCATGAGGGAGTATGAGCTGCAGACGTACGAGCGCTGGCGAGAGGAGACAGAGAAGGTCCTGCCGCTGCTGATGAAGAGGAACATACTGGTCATGTCCGCCGACACGGCCGATGTTGGAGGAAGCCACGTCAAGAAGGTTTGTGTCGTTCTTCGACTACAGTGTCCGAAGACGTACGAGTCGTAGTCGATTGTTGAAACATTACATCATCTATTCGTTGTATCTCTTGAATTTTAGGATCCTTCAACGCGTGAACTCCACTTGGACAGGAACGTGAGATATCATTTGAACTTTGCTCCCGAGGTCAAGGAGATCATTTCTGAGACGATGCACCTCGAACAACTGGGGTTTCCTGTGCCTGAGCTGGCACGAAATGTTGCTCTGCAGGGAGAAAAATTCCTGCTATTGTACGATCATTTGAGAGTTCAACAAATCTTTATTGTAACACAATTAAATACAAACTAATTCCATTCATAATCCACAATGTCACCAATGACGGTCACCTCTGTCTGCAGATACATGGATGGCCTGACAGACCTGTTGAACCGCTACCACTCTCTGATGGACAGTCTGAACGATGCTCAGTTCCTCCTGTTGGAGGAGCACATCCTGGAGCTGAGGAAAGTCATGCGCTTCGGGTCCAAGATGCTCAACTGGAACTCCTTGGGTACACATGCTCATTAGGGGGCACCCCTTCCTCTATGGATGGTTCGATATGTGGGCATGATAACAAATAACAGCAAAATAACTCAGTTCAAACTTTGTGTACTTCCTTCATCTTCTAGTCAGAAGCAAGTGAAGAACAGCTCTCTGAGACATGTTCTTTTCTTTACATTTTTTTTCAAAGGAATTTCGGAGTTCATCAACCGCGGAATCCAAGCTACCTCCAAGTTTGAGTCCCTCGTCGTTCCCATCCAGAGGAACGAAAGAGAGATTGACTCCAAGTTGCAGGCCATGGAGATGGCCAACCTCTTTAAGTTTCCGTCACCAGATAAATCCAACGAATTGCCAGGTGAAAATGTGTGAGGATGTTTGAATGATCCATGAATGATATGGTGTCAAATCTGTCATGTCATGACCGTCGTCTCTATGGCATTTTTTTTTTCAAGGTGTGAAGGAGTTCTGTGAGCTCATCGAACACGAGAGAACCAAGGATCTAAATGTGTTGACCAGGAAGTACATGGCCATTGGGCCTATTCTCACCAAGATGGAGAGTTTGATCATGCACACCAGCACTGGCAAATCCAAGCACATGGCAAAGTATTACGCCTACTGGGAGCGCAAGGTGTTTGACTCCCTCGTTCAGATGGTGCTGAGGTAATTTCAAAATGATGACAAATGTGTTAACCTAACCTGGAGAGCTAATGATGGATCTGGACTTTGTGTTAGCTTAACCTGGAGAGCTAATGATGGATCTGGACTTTGTGTTAACCTAACCTGGAGAGCTAATGATGGATCTGGACTGTATTTCCATCCCCTCCTTTAGGAACATGCAGCTGTTCAACATGGCCCTGATGGGGAACACCCCTCTCTTCCAGATTGAAACCATCCTGTCTGCCCCAGAGATTTTGCTGCAGCCCAAAAGCAATGAGGTCTACAAGTTGATAATGAACTGTGTCAGGAACTGCGTAGACGGTACCAAGGTGGGGCATTGATCTAAGGCTCAACCTTGAAAATCATCATTTTTGGGGGGGTCTTTAAAGAGTAACCAACCACAATGATTGCAACACACCAATGGCTTTGCATAAGAAACCTAAAGGCACGAGTCTGAACCAATCAACCATTGCAGTCTCTCCAGTAGTGTCGAACCTCAGGCGTGATTGTAGCGTTTGGTTGCTCTTTAATACAATTCTGATGTGGCAATGATGCAAAATCTGTGTTTTTTCCCAGAGGTTTGTGCGCTGGATGCACGGCACCTGCATGGAGTGTCCTCCGCAGCGCGTAGGCGGGGAGGACGAGCTGCTTACCTTCAGCTTCTACAATGAGGTGTGCCAGCACCCGCAGATAAGTGAGCGGGCCATGACGGTGTCCCAGAATGTCCAGCGGCTGCTGTGCTCGCTGGGCCGCTACCTCAGCAGCTGGAAGCGCTACTGCCCCCTGTGGAAGCTGGACAAGGCGGTGGCCATGGAGAAATTTGCTGCCAAAAAGCCCTCGTGCGTCCTGTACGACGACAAGCTCCAGTTCTATGCGAAGGTCCACCAGGAGGTGCTGACGGAGCCACTGGTGAAGAACGAGCACGTGATCCGTCTGAATTTGGCACCTCTGGCTCACACGGTGCAGGAGAATGCCCAGGCGTGGGTCAGTTCCCTGGGCCGGCTTCTCAACCAGTCCGCCAGGGAGGACCTCCTCGGCCTGAGGGCTGAATTTGCGGTACTGAACCTGGAAACCAAAGACACACTGTGATGGAGGGGTTCTCTGGTTTTAGTCAATCAGATTAGTGCTATTGTCAATATTTTACACTGTACAAGTTTTCACTGAACTGCTTGCACAAGCTTATCGTCTGCCTCAAGGAACATTTTTCTTTAAATCAGCAAAATATTTTTAGCATAAGTTCTAAAATACATGTGTTTTGTTTTCTTTACCCTGAGCAGCGCCTCTCAGAGAATCTGAAGCGGAACCCCAACAGTCTGGAGGACTTGAAGTTTGTCCTGGGCACCATTTCCGACATCCGGGCCATGTCTCTCACGGTGGAGATGAGGCTGGCTGACATCCAGGAGAAATACAGGACCCTGTCCATGTACAAAGTGGAGGTCATACTTTACGTCTCTACGTCCCCAATCGGCTTCATGGTATTCTGCCCATGCTTAAACTTGCTTCTTGTCTGTCACCTAGGCTCCAGACGAGGACCTGGAGCTAGTGGGCAGTATCGGTCCGATGTGGAGCGAACTCTTAACCGAGTCCAAACTAGTGGACCGAAGTCTGGGCCGGGTCAAGAAGACCTTTACTGAGGTGCGCTGGGGTTCCTTCACCTGAGCTCAGGAAGATAGCTACCTATAGTAGAAGTAGAAGAAATGACAAATGAAATATTAGTTAAGTTAATCGTTATTAATTGCTATTTTGTATTTGGCTTATATGTCAAAAGGTCTGCCCAGTGTTTGTGAGGCAAAGGCACCTTCTAAAACATGAGACATATCATCATGATGTTCTGGAGATGCAAACTAGTTGTTGAAGCGCCCCCAAAAGCGTCCCAAATAATGCTTCACATTTCCGAGCAGATCACGAAGGAACAGATCGAGGGGTTCACGCAGGACCTGTCTATCTTCGCAGAGAGCTTTAACATGCATGGGCCTGGAGCTGTTGGGGATGATTTGGAGAAAGGTGCTGCAGTACCTCTTTGCTTAGCAAAACACTTTCACCTGCTTACCGCATCTGTCAAAAACACGTTGCCATGGTTATTGTCATATCTCCCTTGTTAATCGTCCTCCTGCCCTTCCATTTAGGCTTGGCCGTTATGGGAACATATGAAGTAGAACTGGCCAAGATGGAGTCCGGACGGCAGGAGCTGGCCAATGCTGAGAAGCTGTTTGACCTGTCGTTCACCATGTATCCAGAGCTGCTGCAAGTACAGAAGGATATGAAGGGTCTGAGGCTGGTCTATGACACCTACAAAGCTCAGAAGGTAAGCATGTTTGTTTCTATTTGTGCCGTGTATGTGTTTCTGTTTTCAAAATATTCAGTTGGATACAAGCATTGCAAACATTTGTTGACATTAGACCAGCGGTGTAGTCTACGTGACACGCAGGTATACGCCGTAGACCCACTATGAAAGCTCCAGGGTTTCTGGATACCCAAACTTAAAATACTTAAAAATGCTCAAGGATACGTAAAAATATAGTTTTGTGACAAAACTTTAACTTCAGCAATTCAGAGAGTGACGGTGAATGCGAGCGGAGCAGAGGAAAAGGTTTCCTCAGCAGTGAAGTTGTCAATAAGTTAACGTATGTCGGCTATCAGTAATACGGCTCCCTATTTGGTAGATCTCCACAGACTGGAAACTGTAAAAGTAGATCTTGGTTCAACAAAGGTTGGGCACCCCTGGTGTAGGTCAATCATTTCAGACATTAACCTGCAGTCACAGTCACTAGTCTTGCAAAACGTAGCCTAGATTTACACACATCATGGGTGTCAATTTGCAGCATTGTTTTGCCTACCTTATATGTTTATATTATATTATGATTATATGTCAACAGTTCACTGTACAGTTATAGCTCAATATTGTAGGAATAATTACATTTGTGGCAGTTTTTCATACCTTTATATGATTTACGATATCTTGGTCTCAAGGCACGGCTGATACGAAACACATGATGATATTGTTTATATGACATGAGCAACATTTTAGAAATGACTCAATCATAACTCAATACAATCAACTCATAATCCTATATGTATACTGTATATATATTATATATATTCTTCAGATAGCTAAGACGGAGTGGTCCCAGACGCTGTGGGTGAACCTGAACGTCCAGCTGCTGCAGGAGGGTCTGGAGGGCTTCATCAGGACCCTGAGGAAACTCCCCAAAGAGGTCAGAGCGCTCCCGGTGGCCTTCTTCCTGGAGGGACGCATGAAGGAGTTCAAAGAGTCCCTGCCTCTCCTGCTGGACCTGAAGAATGAAGCGCTCAGAGAAAGGTCCGTTCAGAGACATTGTGTATATATATTTATACATATATATAGTTATATATGGGTCACATATGGTCCATTATTTTCCACAGACACTGGCGAGACCTCATGGAAAGAACCGGGACTAGCTTTGACATGAACCCTGAGACCTTCACGCTGGAAAACATGTTTTCCATCGAGCTGCACAAGTACGCCGGTGTGATAGGCGACATCGTCACATCCGCGGTCAAGGAGCTTAGCATCGAAAAGGTACGCTTCCTGCTTCCTGAGGACGCCTTTTTGTTTCTGCTGACGATGTCTTTCTTCTTTCTCCAGAGACGATGTTGATTGACGTGTATGATGTTATGATGTTGTGAGCAGGGAGTGAAGGAGGTTGTGGAGACCTGGGAGATGATGAAGTTCAGCGTGCAGCGCTACTTCAAAGGCACCCAGGAGCGGGGCTCCATCCTGGGCCCCGTGGACGACGTCCTGCAGAGCCTGGACGACAACTCCATGAACCTGCAGAGCATGGCGGGCAGCCGCTTCGTGGGCCCCTTTCTCTCCACCGTCCAGCAGTGGGAGAAGAACCTGTCCCTCATCGGCGAGGTCATCGAGGTGGGTGACCACCGCGGCAATGCCGTTGGTGCTCAGAGGTGGAGAGAGTACTGAAGAGTCCGACCCAAGTAGAAGTATTGTTACTTTGATGAAATTGTATTCTAGAAGAAGTAAAAGTACTACTCAAGTAAGTAAGTACAAAGTAGGTCATTTCAAAACTGCTTTACACTTTAGTACTACTTTAGTAACAAAGTTACTTTGTTACTTTTAACAAAGCATTTCTTGGCAGTTCTTGATTTTTCATAAACGAACGAGTGACAACGACTGACTTGAGTGATTGATAACTGACTGACCAAGCGTAAGCATCAGGTTAAATCAGTGTGAACACAGGTGATTTTATTTGATTGGCCTGTTGAGT
Organism: Trachyrincus scabrus; assembly: GCA_900303215.1. NCBI lineage: Eukaryota > Metazoa > Chordata > Actinopteri > Gadiformes > Macrouridae > Trachyrincus > Trachyrincus scabrus. The sequence goes on from OMNO01063805.1 coordinate 15,052, forward strand.
GTTGTGGGCGTAAAGATATTCTCTTGCATTTATTCTTCTTCCTTACATGTTTTGTGCGAGAACCTCCACGTTTGTTACATCTGCGGGGTTGTTTGTGCACAGGTGTGGATGCTCGTGCAACGTAAGTGGATGTACCTGGAGAGCATCTTCATCGGCGGGGACATCCGCTCGCAGTTACCGGAGGAAGCCAAGAAGTTTGACCACATTGATAAGATGTTCAAGAAAGTAAGTGTGCGGTTAACGTGGCGCCGCTAAGAGCGGAGACAGGACTGCACTTCGGACGATGTCAGTCTGTCTCATAGGTTGCCAAGCCGCGCCCCCTTAACGCCACAGACACATATGAGCATGATGCGTTGTTTTGTCGTGCAGTGAGTAGCAAGTGTCAGTCGATGCTGTCACCAGTATTACACGTTTCTCACATCTAGTTTCTTCCACTCATGAAGAGTTCCTACACAGTGAAGCTTGTCTTATGGCAGTTGTACTTCTACCTCCTCTGATCAGTGAGGAGCAGAGTATCCACTAAGCACATGCTTTATTTTGTGGTATAGATAATGATGGACACAGTGAAGGATCCGGGCATCAAGCGCTGCTGCCTGGTCCCTAACAGACTGGCCGAGCTCCAGGGCCTGAGCGACGGCCTGGAGCGATGCCAGAAGAGCCTCAACGACTACCTGGACTCCAAGCGCAACGCCTTCCCTCGCTTCTTCTTCATCTCCGATGACGAGTTGCTGAGCATCCTGGGAAGCAGCGACCCTGCGTGCGTCCAAGAGCACATGATCAAGGTACAGAAGAGCTCTGTGTGTTGTGAGTGTCTCTGTGTGTGTGTTGTGAGTGTGTGTGTGTGTGTGTGTGTGTGTGTGTGTGTGTGTGTGTGTGTGTGTGTGTGTGTGTGTGTGTGTGTGTGTGTGTGTGTGTGTTGTGAGTGTCTCTGTGTGTGTGGTGTGTGTGTGTGTGTGTGTGCAGAGCTGCTGTGTTTGTAGTGTTAGTGTATGAAACCACTAGTCCCCATAACGGCGCTCTCCCC
>OMNO01063811.1:3083-15404 GCA_900303215.1 Trachyrincus scabrus
TCTGAACGCTTGTGTTGAGGGTCCTTTAATCGTGTGACGTCGCCTTGGTAACAGACAGGAAGTGTTCTGCAGTCAACAGAACGTCTTTACGAACCAAACACGACTCTTATAACCCTAACCTAACCCTAACCTAACCTAACCTAACCTAACCTAACCAAACCCTAACCCTAACCTAACCCTAACCCAAACCCTTGTTCAGCAGGAGGCAAGTACATCTTACAGATATTCTCTTTACGTCACTGACAAGTGTTTCCTCACGCTAGCCGCTAGCTAGCCTGATGCTAACCACATGTTCCTGTCTGCTCAGCTGAAGCGCTGTCCGTGGTGCTAGTGTTATGTTATGTGTTATGTGTTATGTTATGTGTTATGTTATGTGTTATGTGTTATGTGTTATGTTGTGTTATGTGTTATGTTATGTGTTATGTTATGTTATGTGTTATGTTATGTTATGTTATGTGTTATGTGTTATGTTGTGTTATGTGTTATGTTATGTTATGTGTTATCTGGTATGTGTTATGTGTTATGTTGTGTTATGTGTTATGTGTTATGTTATGTGTTATGTGTTATGTTATGTGTTATGTGTTATGTGTTGTGTTATGTGTTATGTTATGTGTTATGTGTTATGTTGTGTTATGTGTTATGTTATGTGTTATGTGTTATGTGTTATGTTATGTGTTATGTGTTATGTTATGTGTTATGTGTTATGTGTTATGTTATGTGTTATGTGTTATGTGTTATGTGTTGTGTTATGTGTTATGTTATGTGTTATGTGTTATCTGTTATGTGTTATGTGTTGTGTTATGTGTTATGCATCATAGCCACCAAGCCTAGAGCCTGTATTTCAGTGTTTGTTGAGGAGTCCTACAGCCTGTATTTCAGTGTTTGTTGAGGAGTCCCATCACGGGTGCTGGCCGAGTACAGTGCATTTCATATTTGTTAATTATAAACAGGTTTTGAATTTTGAGTGAACATTTATTCATTTTAGCCTCTTAAAGCTGATGCTTTTTGTGCCTTATGTGTGTGCCTTACGCGTCTGTCAGAGTGTGCAAGATCAGCACTTTTCATTTGAATGCTTTCAAGAACAAAATAATGTTCAGATAGATATAGTACCAATACATATCATATGAATCCACCACTCAGATACACTCAGCGGTTTTTATTAGAGATATGAGAAATATAATAGGCATTGCAACTTGAGCTACACCAATGATAAATTAAAAATCACTTTCTACACGTCCAGTTGCATTCATATAAGTAGAATTATTGAACAGGTTCATGTAGCTGAGGCAACAGTGGTGAACCGTTACCAGGGCAACCTCACACTTCAGAACTGAAATAAGTAATCAATTAAACGCTGCATCACTCCCCCTCTAGAATCAGAATGAGCGGGAGCAGTGACATAACAGACCATGTGACCTGCACCATCAAAGCTGCGGTGAACCTGCAGATTGGGGACACCATAACAGAGACTTCACGCTCTGGTGTGTCTGTGGTGGACGTCAACCTCCCCTTTGGAAAGACTGTCAATGTAAGTGACCGCTCACCCCTGTTTGGTCTGTTTGTGACACTATCTAAGGTACCAACTATTTAGTGATTCAGTATTTAGTATTTTTACACTTTTATCCAAAGCGGCTTACAGTAAATCCAGATGCATGTCGTTAAGGAGCAGGTAGGGGTTAGGCATATTGCCCAAGGATGCCTACAATGCCTCCTTTCAACTGGGAGTCCAACACCCCAACCAAAATCTGAATCACAGAGATACATTTGAGAGGTAGATTAAACACAACAGATTACACACTACTTGATTAGAAGAAGACTAAACTAAAATGATAACACACTACATGATTAGAAGAAGACTAAACTAAAATGATAACACACTACATGATTAGAAGAAGACTAAACTAAAAAGGCATGTGTCTACTAGCTGCAGCCCTGTTAAATAAAACTCTTCTTTGAGTTTCCTAAAGTTTGCCGTTATACAAGACACAAGTCACATGGTCTAATGGATTTCGGTCACTGACCTACTTTTGCACCGTTTAGGTCTAATTAAAAATAATTTCCAATGAATTGTTGAACCTAATTAATTAATCTGACTGGATCTTCAAAGGATTCTGCCCAGGGCCGGCTTCCGCTTAAAAAATAATAATCTATATTCGGCGAACCTCGTTAAATGGTAATTAAGCAATTTAACAGACTGGGGGGATTGGAGGGGTGTGGGACTGATATGGACTGCAGGCATGCTACTTTCTGGGTTCTGTTTATCTTCTAATGAGACTGAGTCCCCGGGTAACAGAATTTTAACTTTCACATAATCCTGGCCGGTCACTGAGTGGGAAGATTCTTATTATTACCATATATATAAAAAAATTTATCAAAACCAATTTGAAACAGCCATGTCATCTAATTTGAGCAGGGTGAAGAACCCACCAGTGGGAAATTTGAGTGAGGCGTAGCTAAAGACCCAGGCTATAGGCTTCTCTTCTCTTCAGATAAGGAGATGTTTCTGTTCGCTGGTCTGCCCCTTGAATCAGAACACACACAGTACTATGGCTGTGATCAGTGTACAATGTTCTAGAACAACCATGGTAGTCTAGGCGGCTGTACAGAGATCATGGCCACGCCCCAAGCCCACAAAGCCAATGGGAATTCTTGATTCACGAGGCTGCTAGCCCAGAAAAAAATGTGTGTCCTCTTACTAAAAATAAAATAATACAAATTAAAAAACCTCTGTACCGTGTTTATGTAGATCGAGGACATCTCCTTTAAGAACTACTACAGTGCCTTTGTGAGCGTGAGGGTGTTGAAGCGGACCCCTGGACAGGAGGCTCAGTGGTCCATGGCCCTCAGGGACCTCCCTCTCATGGAGAACCCCCACACCGAGGCCGGATCACAGGACTACTTCTCCATACACCGGGACCAGGTGGGTCTGTACCTGAGATACAGGTAGACACTATACACAGGTACACACCGGGACCAGGTGGGTCTGTACCTGAGATACAGGTAGACACTATACACAGGTACACACCGGGACCAGGTGGGTCTGTACCTGAGATACAGGTAGACATTATACACAGGTACACACCGGGACCAGGTGGGTCTGTACCTGAGATACAGGTGGACACTATACACAGGTACACACCAGGACCAGGTGGGTACCTGAGATACAGGTAGACACTATACACAGGTACACATCGGGACCAGGTGGGTACCTGAGATATAGGTAGACATTATAGACAGGTAGTACTGACCTGATATACAGATACACACTATACATAGATTTACATCAAATACACGTTGACACACACACACACACACACTAAATAAACACACACGTGTTTATTCTGTGAACTATTATTCAAACTATTCTATAAATATGGCATTCTGCTTTGGTTCTTAATTGCATTTATTTGTGTGTGTTTATGTTAATTATTTCATGTTTAAATACTGAGCCGCAGGTTTTCACATACATTCACCAGTTAAATATTCTGATGAGCTCAGCAGCCTTGATGAAAACATGTTCCTCTTACATGAAAACAGATCCTCCTCCAGGGTCTGCATGCATTAACAGAGATCAGTCTCCATGGTTTTAACGGAGCAGGGCTCTCGGTTGTTCATCTGGTTTCTTGGTATATCAACAAACGGCTCTCACTGAAGAGTCTGGAGAACAACCTCTCATGTCCGGGTACCAGATCGACCAATGGAACCACACATTCATTGTGGGGCCCCGCCCTTTAATGATGTCACTTCCAACCTAAAAGGTTCCGGGTTCGATCCCCAATGTCCGCAGCCTACCTGTAGGCATGCTTGAGAAAGATTCCCTCACCCCTACCTGCTCCTTAATGACTAATGTATATGAACACGCTGCAAGACACCTGAAAATGGTAGCATGGAGTTACCCTTGAAGTGTTGGTGAAATCCAGAAGACACATCCATTATGTGCATGAATCTCATCCTAAACCAGCCGATCTGTGAACCAACGCATGAAGCAGGTGAAGAGTGTGAAATTGTAATATTTCCACGCTGAAGAAGTCCCGTGAAGAAAGCATCAAAGCTGTTCGCCTCCGTAACGTAGCTTCCAGCTGGAGATCGCAGCTGGAGATTCCTGAAAGATACTTTCCTTGAGGAAACATCTAGCAGCCCTCCTCTTGGTTCTTCTCGGTTGTCCGTCCTCTCCTGGAGCCAAGCAGAAGCTCCGTGGGCCATCTAAAGTGTTCCCTATAAATGCACTACTTTGGTTTGTGTGTTTGTTTTTTAACACACAACGTTTATGTTTATGATGTGTTCTATATGCAAATGTGGTGGTCCAGATGGGGAATGGTGTTTTGATCTTTGTTTTGTTGGGGGGGGGGTGCCGGTTTCCAGGCCAGACATAGTTTACATAGTCTAGACTTCATGTTGCTGTTATCATAAGTGTTGTTTGGTGCTGTTTGTTATCTGTGGTTGTAATCTGACGGTGTGCTAACCTTTTGTTTCCCTGCATTCACTCTGAGGGGAGATGACAGAGAGAGGAGAGAAGTCATTGTTTGTAACATAACCTCGGGGTAATATCTGAACGTGATGTGAACGTAATATCAAGCAGAGACCGAGTAAAAAACACTACGAGAATGTCTTCGCTCGCTCTCTGTCTGTCCGTGCTACTTTGTGGAATGATAGCGGAAAGGGAAATGAAAAGTGGGTTCTTAAACTACTTTTGGCCGCACTGCCGGGCTACTTTATCTCACTAACGATTAGATTGAGTGTCAGTCTATCTGCACCATCTCTGTGTGTAACTGAAGTATCTGCTGTTATTGTTTTAGCTGCTTACTGATCTACTGCCTGAGCCAGCGTCTGTAGAACCGCATGAGTCCCAGCAGACCCGTAGAACTACACAGACATCAGTGTTTCCCCTAGGATTTTTTTCCAGCTGAGGTGTGAGTGAGGTGCACGGTGCTGATGTGCGTGTGCACGGTGCTGATGTGCAGTGTGCACGGTGCTGATGTACGTGTGCACGGTGCTGATGTGCAGTGTGCACGGTGCTGATGTGCAGTGTGCACGGTGCTGATGTGCAGTGTGCACGGTGCTGATGTGCAGTGTGCACGGTGCTGATGTGCGTGTGCACGGTGCTGATGTACAGTGTGCACGGTGCTGATGTGCATGTGCACGGTGCTGATGTGCAGTGTGCACAGTGCTCATTGGAGAAATATTGAGGAAAAATACTGACTGCAAAATTGTGGGTGCAGAGAGGTTTGCAGAGAGGTTTTAGTGTGATCAATGATTGGAGTTGGGCTCTGGTGCATTCATTCCAACAGAAATGGTCTCATACGATGGTATAACTATAACATAACATGAACATTTGTTGCCGTTTTATTCTTCACTATGTTGCTGTCAGTATTTTTCCTCAGTATTTCTCCAGTGACAATAATGGCAATGTAACGATTGAGGTGGGGGCAGTAGGGTGCACCTATGATATGATCTACAGGGTTCTCCCCAGGATTTGTTACATGGTGGCAACGACGGCAAAACAAATATACCGAAAAGCCTCTACCGACTACTAATAGCAGCAGGTTTCAGGTTTGGAACTAGGTAATATATGATATATATATATATACATACTTTTCTGGTGACCCCTCGTCCAGAGTGGCCCATGTGTGTTTTTTCTTTGCATGCTCTTGAACAGCGCTGTAGTGCTGCGGTGCAATTTCATTGAAACTTTAAGTGCAGTCTTTTTTGTTGTACGATAATTTGTACATTCAACAGCCGTGTGTCTTAATTGGAACTGAAGTGGGTCATGTTTTCCAACGAGAGCACTCACCAGCACCACGCTCCTCCAGCGCTGCTCAGAGCCAGGCAGCGGGTCCATGACCCGTTATATTAAACACAAGACCAACAGTCCAGTCTTCCAACGCGTGCCGACCTTTCTGCTACGCGGTGCTTTGTGGCCCGTCTGGTGTGCGACCCGCTTTACGGCCCGCTGACCTCCTCCCCACGCCACTTAAACGATATTGTAGGCTACTTTTATTTTTTATTTTTTAAAGCGTCTTTGAAATAAAAACATGTTTTAACCAATTGAACCGGTTTAGGAATTAAAAAATTTGTTGATTACATTGTTTGGGGAGAACCCTGATAGGCCCTGACAGGCCTAGGTATATATATGTTTTAAAGTAAAACAAAGTGCAGCGCTGAGATTGAGGATGAAACCGTGAGCGTCCATGGCCGTGTTCCTGTGGGGTTGCTTGGTGTGCCTGTGAGGCCCCGGAGATGAAACAGACTGCCTAATGATTCGTTTCCACAAGCAAACTGCTTGGTGTGGAGCGGTGTGCGTACATCCACCGGGACATTGATATTACCGGCAGAAGTTGGTGGGGTTAAAACGATGTGTGAGGAAGCAGATGCACAACAGTGTAAGAAGTTTGGGTCACAAGGATTTTCAGAACTGAAAATTGGGAGGGCAAAGAAAGGTTGGGCATCACTGGTCCACTGGTATTACTGTTTGTACAGATGCTAAGGGTTGTGACTATTGGTCTGATGCTGGCCAGGTGGGTTTCTATTGATCAGATGAAGGAGTCTAATCTAAGGAGTGTTTCTATTGGTCCAGATGCTGGTGGAGCCGGACAACGTGGTGTCAGTCAGACTGATCCTGAGACAGCCCTCCTCAGCCTGGCTGACCTTTAACCTGGAAGATATCAAAATACACCCGCATACACAACCGGTGAGCTTTGAATTGGTTTGCTTTTAACTGACAAATAACACGTCTGAAGGCTGTGATTAATATCAGTCTAGCAAGAAGATCACAAGTTAGGTCAAGTCATAGCTTAGCTTTATTCGTAAAGCCCTTTATTACACTACAAGCTAGTTTAAAAAATGTATTAATGTGAACTGCAAACTCTTGACATTGCTCTACTTATGGAAAATGAGTTAGTGCCCTAAAGTAGAAAACCAGTGTGTTTGTATTATATTCGATAGCATTTTTTCATACTCAATTATATCATACTCAATGGAGTGATGGTGAAGGTACGTGCGAGTGATATTGACAATCAATGCTGCTCTCAGTTCATTTTGGCACTGTTAAATCGTATTGATTAACACTGAACACTCAATTAACAGTATGTGGCCCTCTCAACAGGCCCCTGTAAAAGAAGCTTCCGATTGGTTGTCAGATTTAACCCTCGTTGACCAACACCCAAATATGGAGGTAACATGAAATTGTGCACAGATGTGTGTGTGTGTGTGTTTCTGTGTATTTGTGTAAAGATAAAGATGTCCTTTATTAATCCCAGACAGGAAATGTGGGTGTCACAACAGAGATACAGCGCCGAAAAAAGTATCTGTCTGTCTGTCCGTCCATCTGTCCTCAGGGTCTCCCGGACCCCCAGGCCGTGTCATCCAGCATCCAACAGATGTGGGCGTTGACAGAGGTGATGCAGACCAATCAGACCACAGCATCCATCGGCCGCTTCGACGTGAGTCACGTGACATTCACGGATGATACCGACCAATCACCTTGCATGCAGCTGTCCTCTTCAGGGAGCCTGTGTTGTGGGGAAACGTGGAGTTTAGTGTCACTTTCCAGGCCCTGGAGGTGTCTAATACATTTAGTTATGGATAGGTAAAAGTGTCTGTAACTGAAGACATTCAATGTGGATTTTTATACTGGATCGACCAATGGAATAACACATCTGCTGCAGTGATTTAAGTGATTTTAATGGTTAAAAAATGTTATTGCAGTTATTTTCTAATATGCCATTCCCCTTTAAGTTTTGGTGAAATCCAGGAGACACATCCTGCATGAATTTGATCCTAAACTAGCATATCTTTGCACTAACACCGTCCACTGAGGCTGAAGCAAGAACACATCCTGAAGTCTTTTCTGTGTTTTTGTTGTTATGTAACAGGTGGACGGATGCTATGACATCAACCTGCTCTGCCTGACCTGAGAAGGGGAGGGGAGGTACCTCCATCCCTCATGGGGCTGAGGCCAGATTGTTTTTACCGGAGCCTGGATGGTGGATTGTTTGGATAGACTGAATCATGCATGTCCTTATGTCACACGTACTGTATACAGCCAGGGGGAGGAACATGTCCTTATGTCACACATACTGTATACAGCCAGGGGGAGGAACATGTCCTTATGTCACACGTACTGTATACAGCCAGGGGGAGGGACAGAGGGTGGCCATCAGGAAGTGAAAAGAGAGGTTCTTGTTAGATCACAAAGTGAGGTTGTTGAAGTTCAGGTGCTGTGCTAACTGAATTGGAAGATGGAGAGAACCGAACCGTCCAATCCTGGCCCATCACATGACCCTGGCCAGCCACCACAGACTCTCCATCATGTTTCTTTGGTTCGTATACCATGGAGACAAGAGAAACCAAAAACGTCTTTGGAGACATAAAATATCAGAATGTTTTAAGAGAAATAAAATCACAGAATCTAAAATACCCAACACATTAAATTATATAATGTATATAATGAAAAAATGTTTATTCTCCAGTGACATACATAGATGATGTAATTTAAGTAAAAATATATAATTCTAGTGTAATGTTACACTATCTCATACACTATTACACTGTATTAACAACATTAACAGAACAGCTAATATTTAAGTTGTCATGCTGGGCAGAGCCTAATAACTACGCATGGGGTTGATGTGGTAGAACGTTCTTCATGTTGGGGCCGGTTGGTCTCGTGGTGAGGATTTAACTCTCAGCCGAAAGGTACTTGGCTCAAGGGATCCTTGAGGAAGATGCCCTAACTCCTACCTGCTCATTTGTAAGTCGCTTTGGACAGAAGACCGAATGACTAAATAGTAATAGTAAAGGCCTAGTAGCGTTGTTGGCCAGAGAGCACTGAGAACTCAGTGGAGGCCCTCGTAAGAGATTAGAACCAGAGCTCATAGGAGCTCTGGAGCTCTCCCTGGGCCCCGGGCCCCAGGTCATAGAAATATAAATAGATTTAGAAGTATTTTCTCAGTGTATCGACAATGCTTGTGTTACTACTACTAATGTTTGCATATATATATACCGTATATTTAAACACAAATAATATCCTGTAATAGGAAAAATAAGGTCAATTTAATTAATCCCAGACGGGAAATGTAGGATTAAGAAAGTTAAGAATATTCAAACTAAAATACTCAATACTCAGTCTTTTCAGATTAATGTTGTATATATATCAAACACCACCACCAGGTGGCAGTAGAGACTATTCAAAAAGAAATATGTGAAAGAAAAAAACCGATGGATGAGAGTATTTTGTTGAGTTATTACAGTTCCCTCTTTTTTTCATTTGACAGCTCTGTGCCTTTCATGTAGTCTCATTTGTTGGCCGTGTTTAAATAAATGATAGCCTTGGTGTGCTGTAAAGTGCATGACTGAGCAGCTCATTAATATTCAATGTTGTAGGATTCATATGGGGATGGCTTTGCTCTACTTAAGTAGCATGTGCTATTTTATTATGCGTTAATTGTATTAAGCGTTAAGATAACGCTGTGTGCGCAGATTTGATTGACAGGCAAGCATGGATTCCCTGAACCAGTCAGGAAAGAGGTGCCCTGATTGGTCAGAAATTAGCCAGGAGCGGTCTAAAATCTAAATTGTGATACAGAGGCAGGCATGTAGTCAACCAGAACAGCGCAACCTACAGGTAATGAAACGTTCTACGTTCGCTAAGGAACTACAAGTAATACAAGTAACATTCTACTGTTGCTAAGGGGGAGCTACAGGTAATGAAACATTGTATTGTACCGTTGCTAGCTAAAGGTAATTAAACATTCTATTGTCGCTAAGGCCGCCGGGAGTTCCAGGTAATGAAACATTGTATTGTACCGTTGCTAGCTAAAGGTAATTAAACATTCTATTGTCGCTAAGGCCGCCGGGAGTTTCAGGTAATGAAACATTGGTGGAGGTCCAGGCTGCTGCAGTTTGCCGTTGAAAACGACGCTACATTAAGCGCAAGGCACACAGCCCCCGCCGCTCTGAACGCCCAAAGCTCATGGGACACGCCCATGGTCCACTGATGATCAGATGAAGGAACAGCAAAACAATGCTCAATCGTATACGGGCGCGGCTGCCAGCGTCTGGCGGCGCCAGCGTTGTTATATTGACAATCATTCTGGCGCCTGACTTGTCGTTCGGCGGCTGTGTGCATTGCACTTTAAAGTGGTCTCCTCTCACAGCCTGCCACAGTATATGTACACACATGTGCATTAAAACACATGATGTATATGTACACACATGTGCATTAAAACGCATGATGTATATGTACACACATGTGCATTAAAACGCATGATGTATATGTACACACATGTGCATTGAAACACACCAGCATGAACATGTGTGTCTATTAGACACCTATTGCATTCCTAAGTTGCTCCTACTCAGCTGGGAACAACTGTCTACATTAGGAAGCAACACAATAGATGCCGAACCATACTCACTCACTTTGACATCATCTTTGACATTACCTTACGAGGATAGGCGATGATTCCTGACTTTGTCTTTGGAATTTGCTTCAGGGTGTTTTTGTAATTGACTTATCCCTCTTAATTAAGTGAAGTTGATTAACTTAACTTTAGGTCTGTTTATATATTATATATTTTTTCTTCCACGTCATACATTATGGTAAATTATTGACCAGACAGCCAGTCTGCAGCAGATATTGTTAATTATTTCCAAACATTATTATTCTGTTGCATAATTCATTGCTTCAGAGGAAGCAGTTGGTGTTTTGGCTCTTTCTTTCTCTTTATAAATTGAGTTGGATGAGAAACACGGAGAGAGGGGTTGGAGAGATAAGGCTCAATAAATGACGCTGTTCTCAGCCTTTAGTCATCGTGTTGTTGTGCTTGCTTTGTAAGACTACTTCATTTTGGAGTTGTTTGGGACGTGGAATTAACTAATGCATCACTTTTACTTATTTCCACCCAAGCTATTTGTCGTACCTCCTCCCTGCGTGTCACAGCTCTATATTTTATATGTAAGGAATGAATGGAATCATTCTAAAAGTAATCTTCAGCATTTACACCATATCTCTGTATATGTCTTCCTGTCACTTATTCTCCTGTCATGTCTTTTATAACTGAAGACAAAACATCTGCATAGTATAAATCCTCTCTCTCCTTTCCTTTATCTCTCTTCCTCTCTCCTTTCCTTTATCTCTCTTCCTCTCTCCTTTCCTTTATCTCTCTTCCTCTCTCATCTTCTGTCCCTCTCTCTCGTCTCTGTCTTTCTCACTGTCTTTCTGTCTCTCTCCCTTTCCCTCTCTCTGTATCTCTCGTTCTCTCTTTTTCTGCCTCTCTTTGTCTCATATCTCTCTCCTTTCCCTTCCCTCTCTCCATCCCTCCCTGCCTCTCTCCATCCCTCCCCCTCCTCTCTCTCGCTCTCTCTCTCTCTCTCTCTCTCCCTCCCCCTGCTCCTGGTTGTCTCTCAGTGTCTCTCTATCCTGCTCCTGTTATCCAGGTGGTGACACACCATCAGGTTTTGTCACCTCGCCGGCGGTGGCGTCCAGACTGATGAGGCGTGCGTCTGGGCACCCCCCTGTCTCACCCCTCTCACCCCTGCACCCATGAATCATTTATTCAGATGAGGGTGTGGTGGTGGTGGAGGTGGATTCCTCTAATACCTGACAGCAGGGGGTGAGGAGGGACCTCTGTGGGCACTCTATGCATATCTTATTCTTTAACTGCAGGAGGGAGATGTTTTCAACACAGCTTGTGCTGAAGATTACTTTAGTTAGACTTAGTTTACAAACTACGCTCATCCAGCTCACACGCTAACCACGTAGGGAATACACCTTGTAGTGAGAGCACCTCCCTCTGTCTTCACGCTGGCGGTGTCTATGAAAGCCCATTAAATAATGAAACTACCCAGTTGCTGCTGCACCTATAGTGCCTTTTTTAATCAGTCATTAGTTAGATTTTCTTGTTTGTGGTTCATAGTGCTGTGTCCCCGCTCTTGTTTTGAAGGCTTGCGATGTCCATCAAGCTGCTTTTGTTTCAATTATTTATGTATTTTTATTAGTTTATTGCTTTACTGTATACACTATAAACTTTAGATGAAGGAAAAATAAGACATAGGTCTGAGGGTAATAAATAAATAAAAAATGATAACTATTGAATTAACTACAAAATAGTGTGTGCGTGTGTGTGCGTGTGCGTGCATGTGTGTGCGTGTGTGTGTGTGTGTGTGTGTGTGTGTGTGCGTGCGTGCGTGTGTGTGTGTCTATGTGTGTGCGTGCGCATGTGTGTGTATCTATGTGCATGTGTGCATGGGTGCCTGTGTGCGTGTGTGCGTGTTCCAGTAATGGTTTCCATTCTCATCCCTCTATAATCCCCAGCTGCTGAC
>OMNO01063814.1:0-11732 GCA_900303215.1 Trachyrincus scabrus
GTGTCTGAACCTAAAGCTAACACACACACATTTGGAGCACACAAAAAGAAAGAAAGAATGTGTTTCCAGAGTTAGCTAATGAACAGGTTGAAATTGTAATACATTACACGCTGTAACAATCTTTGGACAACCACAGTGGCCATCCTCAACCATCCTCATAAAGGACTCATCTAGAAGCACTGCTTTATAAGTACCCACTCAAAATGAGTATCATCACAAGTTTGTTCGAGGATCGGTAACAATCACAATGCATGTATTAACTATTGTAATGCAATGTAGTAAAATCAATGTTCTACTCTCTGGCTGGGGCTGGCTAAGGTCAGCTGGGGAGAGTGCAGTGTAGCTGCATGTGGGGAGGCAATTGTGTATATCATATATACAAATGATAACCTCGTTTACTTTGCTACTAGTTCATTCAAAAGGCCTTTGTAAAAAGTCTCCTTGCACATTTAGAGATAGCTCTCTTCCTCTCTCCAATTGAAAGGTGTTAAGTTTGCATTGCCACTGTAGCCACAAAGTCTAATACTGAGGCCATGCCAATCTCCTGACTTCATTATTGTGTAAATTCCTTTAGTTGTCTTGCGTCCTTGCAGACATGTACACTTCACCCCATAGTGCATTGCAAATTAACTTGGCCATGGCCAATCCTTAACTCTCCACGATGGTCACTCCCCTCACCTTTGTTTCCTGCCCACGATGTGAAAGTTTCCCTATAAGAATCATTGTCTCTCTGAAGATGCTTGGTTAATGCTCCCAGTGGGTCTTCCCATGATCATGCTCCATTAAATCAAATACTTTGCTGTCAAGAAGTGTCCTGTAAGAAATTATTTTTCACCAGTGTCTGTGTCAATGTGTGTGTCTGTGTCAATGTGCAGTGTGTGTGTGCGTGTGTGTGTGTGTGTGTGTGTGTGTGTATGTGTGTGTGTTAGTGTTGCACGGTATACCGATACTAGAAAGGTAACCCAATAGGCCCTTTTCACATGACATCAGACAACTTCCGTTCTGACTCGAAGCAGGTTATGTTTACTTTACTTGGAACACAGTCTTGAAAGTAGTTGACGATGAGGTGACAGTGAGAGGACGATGTCATGGGTCAATGAAGAAAAATGATGAATAGTTGAATAGTGAATGGGGAGAGATAGATGAATAGTTCTCTAACATTATGATTAGAGAGTTACGTTTTCTTTTTGTTTTTGCTGCGGTTGCAGAGACTTTGCAGTATCCCACGAAGTTAAACTGCAGTTCAGGGTGTTTCTCACACTGAACTGTCTGGTGTCAATGATTTTGTGTAGCTAAACTCCAAAAGACAACTTTGTGCATATCTTTAAAAACAGAGGTGGGTTGTTTGAGGACAATAAAGACTGAGAAAGATTCTGCGTGATAAGTCAAAATAAAAATGATGTTCAAAGCTTATGCACTTACTGTAATCCTTAAGTTTATATTCCATTACTCTTTGTAGATATAATGAAATGTCTAAAATTGTTATCTCTCTATTAACAGGTTACGCTTGATTCTGAAAAGGTTCCCGTGGTGCATGACATGTTCCTGCACTGCTAGGAAAGCACTATGCAATTACATAGTGGCACTTCTGTTTAAAACTGCTCACTACAGTACCATGGGCTTCAAGATGGTGCCATTGCCTGTCATGCACCAGCTGACTGCAGACCTGACACCGGCCTAGGACACAGGTCAGATATTCATATTTGTTACACTTGATGATGTTGGACTAGCAGTTTGTATTGACTTTTGTAAATTAATTGTTCATCATTATTATATTACAGGGAATTGCACCAGAGGCTAAAAATGACATAGCGGTGTGTAAACCAGTGGCAAGGACAAACAATAGTGTCAGGACTGGTGTGAAGTGTACAGCGAGCCCCCACCAGTACATTATCTTTGGCAATTTATGATCTTTTTAGCTAACTTACTAATGTGGCAAGCATCTCTATAAGGGCATTGTGCTTTGTTAAGAACATAGATAGACTAACTTACGGAAACGAAACTTGAATTGTGTTTCAGTTAGGCGCAGGTTACTCTGTAATTCGCAGATTGTGTAGAAATATTGACCAAATGATAGCTCTACCGGTGATCGCAGCTTTAGTTCACAGCGTCACATCGCTAATTCTGAGCGTGAATATCTGTTGACTATCCAATATCTTTCTAACTTAAAAAAGATGGTGTTCAAACTGTATAAGCTGCTATTGAGATGCGTGATGTTCTTAATACACCACCACAGCAGAGCTATGCTGCTATTCATTTCACTTTCAGTTTTGATGTCGAGACGTTCCTGGCGGGCGGTCATTATCCGGGCCAGCTACTAAACATGGGCGAACGGACCTATTTTATACAGCCTCAACAACAATGCATGGTGCAACGGCGAAGGCTTTTGACTACTTAAATAGTAAAAAAAAAAAAGAAAATCAATATGTGGCGGTCAATGTTGATATTGTGGCGGGCTGCCACAAATAAATCAATATATGGGAAACACTGGATAAAGTTAACTATCAAAGAAATCGCATAGACTCAAGTATAGGGGAGATCAGATTACTGCATACCATGCATACCATGTAAAAGCTTTAATAAGATTATGACCTTGATCAAATTATTTACAATAATCCAATTAATAATGTTATAAATGTACTACTTCATTGTCAATGAAGTAGTATAATATAATACCCACATGTATGAAAAAACAAACAAAACACATAACAGCACATAAACTACAATTTTATCTAACATAAATGACATTAACTGTGAGTCTGGCATGTCTGGAAAGTCTGGCACACATATGCCAGAGCAAATGAAACATGAGCTTGCAGATTCGTCTGGTTCCCAGGGTAAGTCAAATTAGATTTAAAAACGACAATTAATGAGAACAGGCTCGCTCAAAAGTAGTTTACAATCTACATACGCTATGAAGGTGGAGAGATGTGAACGTGTAAAGAGCTGATCTTAATTAAGCATTTAAAAAAAATACCTAAATATAAATTACAAAAACTAAGAATTTGTTCTGTCATCTATTATTCCATTACTTTTCCATTGTCTGATGTTTTAGGTTGTTGCCATGGTGGATACACCCCAGGTGTACAAAAAACGACTCGCAGGAAAAACCTTAATTTGTTATTATTCGTTCCTTCCTATAACTATACAGGCCTAATTAAAAAGGTTAATGAAGGTTTAGAAAGAAGCACTTGCATTCACTTGCAAAACTAAATAGCTTGTTGAAAGAAGGAAACTTAATTCTCCATCGCGGATATAATTTGTGTCTGTCTGAAACAAACCAAACATATTAAATGTCCCTTAAATTAATCAACCGCAGAACCACCATGCAAACCCCGCTTCGCCAGATAGAAGCGCTTGAAGTGCTGGAAATGAAGGAAATCTGGCAGTCGCACGGTAGTCACACTCTCGCACGTTTTAGCCCTCGCACGGGTGGGTGCACACATGCCATGGTATCATTTCAGTATCGGTATCATGATATTTAGGCAGGTGTCGTATCAAAGTCATAATTTTGGTACCCTGACAACAATAGTGTGTATGTGAGCGTGTGTGTAGGCGTGTGTGTGTGTCTGCGTCAATGTGCAGTCTGTGTGTGTGTGTGTGTGTGTGTGTAGGTGTGTGTGAATGTGCAGTGTGTGTGTGTGTGTGTGTGTGTGCACCACAAAGCTACAAAGGATTGAAATATATTTCAAAAGAATGAGAAAGTGTGCCATAGACGAGAGATAAAAGAACATGGAGAGGGTAGAGAGGGGGCAAAAGAGAGAAGGGGAGAGAGAGAGAGAGAGAGAGAGAGAGAGAGAATAAACACACTACTGCAGAGTTTCCTATACTCTACCATAGCAGGGCCTTTCTCACTATAGTAGTGTGGTACTGGTCACTGTTGGAGTATCTCACTTCCATGTAGTACACGCCCTGAATCCAATGCTTTCTCTCTCCATGAAAAATGCTGACTTACAGATTAACCAACAGGTTAATTTGAAACACACTTAAACGCACGAAAAAGCTATGCCTATCGATTTCCATTAATTTAGTTTAATGTTATCTTAAACGACATGGATTTATGACGGAACTCTCCGGAGATGCTAAACATTAACAAACCGCATATAGATCAAAGACGGAAAGAAAAGAGAAATTGCTCAGTGAAAATATTCCAAGCTCACAGGTCCATAGAGTTATGTATGTAATCCGGTACAGTAAAATAAAAAAAAACATCGGAGTGAATTTTTGTACCCTTCTTGCTGTGGAACATGCGTTACACACACACACACACACACAAACACACACACCGCCAACCCCCCACCCAGCTAACCACCCCCCATTAATAAGGATGCCTGTTGGACGTACGGGTAGTTGTTGTGGTAGATTGACCGTGTTAGCGGCCATTTGTCTGGGACGCGTGGAGCGACAGCTTCAGTTGGCCGGTACAGACGGAGTGGTGGCTGATGGATGTTGAGGCGTAATCTGCGGTGCGGAGCGATTACTCAGAAAGAGGCTGGCCCGCGGAGGCCATGTTGGAGCCCATCGATAGAGATAAGGCTGATGTGCGCTCTGTCAATGCCATATAATTAAGGGGGAGGAATGGCGGGACGAGCTGTCTGAGTTTGTTTGTTTGTTTGTATTGTCAGGTTGTTTTTTTTATCATCAAGCAGTTGAGAGCATTTGAAAAATATTCGAAACTTTATGTATTATTATTAATGTACAATTCATTTATTTATATGTATCGTCCTTCGTCCAGGAATAGTCGAAAAAAAGCATTATCGATTCATATTAGACGGGTACCCACTAACCCATAGTTGGTCATTTGAGGGCCAGCTGTGAATATTTTTTAAATAACACGATAATTTTAGGGATTTACACTTGAACATAATTATCAGCCCTGTTCAGTTCTTTCACTACACGTACCAGTATGCAAAGATCGCTTTAAAGTAATGAGTACACATGTATCCTCTCATACCAGGGTCAACCTCAAACGTGTGCATGTAGGCGTTACTGTTTATTGCACACAGCGTGTGTCGCCCATTAACCATAGTGTTGAGCGTTTCTGTGTGCATGTGTGGTGTGTGTGTGTTCCCGCAGTCTGTTTAATGCCTGTTTTCATTTTGGTTCACGTGTGTGTGTGTGTGTGCGTGTGTGTGTGTGTGTGTGTGTGTGCGTGTGTGTACGCTACTACCATTAGTAAAGAATGTACGACTATCCCCCAGAGTGTGTCCCCGATGCATTATTCAGCAAAAAGCATGAAAACTTTAAAATTCCGATCCCCAGTTTTGCTTGTTTGTGTGTGTGTGTGTGTGTGCTCCGCAGAGTGGGACAAGCCATGAGAGGAAACACACAGGGTGTTTGATCAAACTAGAAAACCTACATACAGCGTGTTCCCCAATTGTTTTAGTAGCCAGCCAGATGAAAAATGTTGCCAGCTAAAGGATTCCGCGGTTATTAGAAATGTTTTCTAATAACCGCGGAATATAATTTGTTGTGTGTTTAAGAAAGCATAGCAATCAAAACAACACAAATTAGCATGATTATTTCAATTTTAAACATTGAATGTTTACCTGACTATATCTGAAGCAACATCTTCCTCATTCTCATCTGTAACTTTTAAAACCAATGCATATTGACTCACTAATTTTATAAAATCATCAATAACTACATAATTAAATCAGGGGGCAGCATATAGTGGCTAGGGTGTTTGATTCCCAGCCAAAAGGTTCTGGGTTTGAGCCCGGATATCCACAGTCTACCTGTTGGCATCGACCTAGAGGATGATGCATACCCTACCTGCTCATTAATGGGATGCATCCAAAAGAAACTTTGGATAAAAGACTAATGCTGGGTACACACTACATGATAATTAGCCCGATTTTGTGCTTCTGACTCTGGTCAGCAAAGCCCTGATTTTTTGTGGTGTGGTGTATGAAATTTCAATTCCCCAAACCTTATCGGGGGGCACACCGATTCGAAAATCTCAAATATTAAACATGTTCAATATTTATGATCCGATATCCTGTAGTGTGGGGGGAACCCTGAGGACAGCCATGTACGCAGTGTATAGATTGTCACGTGGGAAAGACGATAGCCAATTGGGAGCCACGCTGACCGATAATCATAACAGAAGCCATGGCAGCAAAATGAAAGTGTGATTGATTTGCGAAATGGAGGAGTCCAACTCACGCTGCAACACAGTCCATTTTCACGCCGTCTCCATGACTTCGTCCATAGTTCTTTAGTAGTTCTTTAGGATGTTCAGATAAAAAAACGAGTGCAATAGCATGGCCGCCGTCCGCCATGTTTGTTTCCGCTAAAGTCACATTTTTTATCGCAAGATTGCAATTGCGATTTGAGAGTTACGGTTTTGAGAATCAGGACTGGGTTGTTGGGGAATGGTTAGTGTGGTGTTGTGGTGTTGTTATTTAATTTGTACATTTTTTACATGAAACGCTCAAGTTAAATGACGACCCCAACGCTTAGTGTTTTTCATACAGGCTAATATGCTAATGCTTATCAAAACGGCACCGGGTCGTCGTTAATAAGCAAACGGAATACTGTGTATTTTATTCACAAATGCAATTCTGGACTGCTGTCCTACCAGTACAGTATTACTTTTACCCCTACTTGTTATGTCTTCAATGCAATTTTATAGTCTATACTTCAACCAGAACTTCTGTAGAGCGATCGCTTTGAAGCGACGGGATGGAAAAGAAAATTACAAGATTTAGGACATCATGTCTGTCATGTTGTTATAATCAACTGCCTTGTTATGATAGGAGGCGAAATAGAAGTGTTGACCCAACTCCAGAAATCTATTGATATGATGTCGGGCATAAAAGTAGCCAAAGAGGAGCGATTAGTCGGCTATTTAGCCGGCAGCTGGCGATTATGGGACACCCTGTACATAATTCAGGTTATTAATTCATGAATGTATCCATGGTTTAATAAAGCACAGCAGTTTCACTTTGTGACTTCGCCTAGCTGCCCTGTGTCACTAGAAGCACGGCACTTTCCACTTTTCCATTATGTCTCTGCAAGGTGCCAGAATCATGAAATTAGAAAGAGCATCTTAGATCCACACTCAGCTGTGAGTTTAGCCAGAAAGGCCTATCTTGTGATATTGCTTTTTCGAGAATGGAAGGATTATCCAAGTCCAAAGAAAGACTCATTTCATGCTACTCACTTCCACCAATTATTGGAAATCTGACAGTTCTTTTTTGTGTTAGTCTAGAGAAAGTGTATTGAATGTTCATGCTTCATACCTCGTCTATAAAGCCTTTCCCTGAGCTACTTTGTGTCACTCTCTAACCAATCCTACTCAACAGCTCTATTTGGATGAAATGTACTGCGGCATTTCCTTTTCCTTATTATCCAACCTGATATGAGCTGCTATCATCTAGAAGACATTTTAGGTTACATTTACATTTAGCGAACCCTTTTATCCAAAGTGACATACAAGTGAGTCTGAGAACAATCAAAGCGTACAATCAAAAATGGAGTAGAATGCCGCTCAATATGTGATGGAGTTATTCGTACTGTGGAAATATTGCCAGAGAAGGAGGGAAAGAGAATGAAGTGGAAAGAGAATTAGAGCGAAACACCTACTGGCAAAAAAACAACGGCCTTGCCAAACCCCTGCATTATTTATTCACAGAAGACCAAGTGTCTAAGTCTCAGCCTCTTGTTTCCAAGTGTTGCTCAGTTTGGAGTGGGACTCGGGGAGGAAGTCTTATGCCAATAGGGATGCTCACACCAGCAGCTCTGGAGGGCTTACTATCTCCTATAGGTGCGCTATTGGCCAGCTGTTGAGGTATTTGAAGCTTGTTTTTTCAAATATCATTAACATATTTGGAGGAATACTGTTAGTAACACAGCATTTGGCTACCGTGGGTTTTATATACACATGGCCATATTAAAATGTAGGCAATTATTAAAATGTAAGCGATTATTCATCATTCATTATTCATCAGTGGAAAAATAATTGTAAAACTAGACATGTAGTATTTTTTTGTCCTGTTATAGTCCTAGTAATAACTGTAATTATATGAAATACAACTAAATTGACTGTGACTCACAATAATTGGTGAGTCTGTACTTTAATTGCCTTGGTTTCAGAGTGTGAATTGTACAGCCACTTCCTCTGGTCACTAGGTGACATTGCCAGTGAACCGTTGAGACCAATTTAAAGAAATAATGAATCCCTGCTCCGATCAGATGCTGTTTAAAGCCAATAGCACAGGGAGAATGGGAATATATGGGAAGATATATTTTAATATTGAATATGAATTTGTATTTGTATCACAATGATGTCAATGACATTAATGGGAATCAGTGTACCGTGTTGCAATCAAAAAAACCTATTTTTTTAACCTTATTTTTTCAGCGTTAATGTACACGTTCCACGTTCCGTTTATAACCCACCCCCAAGTGGGATGTAGAGGAAAGAAGAGTTTTGTGGTCAGGTCGAACCTGTATCAGCACTAAAGCTCAGAGACTGACATTCCATCATAAATCTCATTTCAGGGATACTTGCTGTCAGAGAGCATCTCCAGTCTGAGCAAAAAAGTGTCACTGCTTGCTGTCAGTCGATGATCACAAATAAGGCATGAGGCATAGATACACCAAATACCGCTGTCAAACACAGTGACCAGCACAACATCACAGTCCCAGGTACTAAAGTCATACTAAGGAGCAAAGGCATCACATTAACCCCCATTGCATGCAGACTGTTTATTTATTGAAATGAAACCAAAGCTTATTCTCGCATGGGTAAGTCTGGGAGAAAGCAAACAAAACAATATGATAATAAGTTATTCTTATCCGCATCAACTCTAATCCCTTGTTTATTTTAATCAGTTGCAGACAAAACGGCAAATCCTCCATTGTGTGTGCGTGCGTGTGCATGTGTGTGTGTGTGTGTGTGTGTGTGTGTGTGTAGGTGTGTGTAGGTGTGTGTGTGTGTGTGTGTGTGCGTAGGTGCGTGTTGTTGTGGATCCGGACCCTAGGCCACCTAGGGCCTTCCACACTGCTGGAACTAGAGGTCGTCAATCTCCAGGGACACTCCTCACTCGCCACCACCCAGGAAATGACTGGGTTGACAGGATGACTGGGGCTCAGAAGAGAAGGATGAGACCGATAGAAGATAGAAGAAGTCCTACAGTCAACATGGGGCCAGCGAGGTCACGCCAACCTTTTCCGGTTAAAATGAACACTGTCGAGTTGAAGAGTTCATACAATGTTCTTTTTTTAAATTCATGCAATGTTTTCTTTTTTGCAAAGTTACATGCTTGTGCGCACGCCTATGTAGGGGCTGTACTTCCCCTTCCTAAAATCTATAAATGCCCTGTCTCTGTGAAACTGGGGCAGACGCAGACGCTGACTGATAAGAGTGGATCCCCAACACCTGATGTCAAGAAGAACACTGGTGTAACAACGGATCAAACACACTGAATTCAGCATCCTTGTATTACATCAAATGTATGCATGCAATTGTACGCTCTTGATCAATACAATTCTGAAAGAATCACTTATCTGCTTAAAGCTTGCCTATCTATCATTGTACCCGTATTCGTAAATAAAGATATAAATTAATTAACCCTACATGGAGGTCACGTTTATTCTTGTTTGAATAAGGTTCAACCGTACAAGTGAATAGGGGTAATTAACATACTTTAATGCTGTCTGAGAGAGGACAAGGGTAAGCACAAGGTAAACCAAGATAGGTATCCAAGGTCGATGGGCTGTCTCAGGAACATAAGGGTGAAACAAGGTAGTAACCCCAGCTATGAAAGAGGCCTTCCCGGCTGGGATCCATGACAGTGTGCATGTGTGTGTCTTTATCCACATTGGAGTCATAAAGTCCTAGAACATCAGCCTTAAAACATGGCCGAACCCTTTCCCTCCCCCTTACCTTGGCAGACTTCATTGCTCCCAAACTGACACGATGACAAGATGCTAGAATACGGCTGCACAGGAGCTGTGCCAATATTTTCTCTGTTTTTTTTGTCTTTCTATTATTCCAAACTGTACGGAAGTGTCTCTGTGAACCATGACAGTCAGGTGAGGGACTGCTTGTTTACAAAGTAGTTCTGCCTCCCACTCACTGAAGAGGGAAGACCTAAACCTGCAGCCCACCAACTAGAAACAAGGCCTGGATCGCCACCCTTTCACGCACACAGATTCTCGCCTCCGCAAAATAATTGCCGGTAATACAAAAACAAAATATCCACCTCGTCAGTGTGTGTATTTTGTCTAGGAATGGACTCTGAATAGGAGTCACTTATGTTTTATGGATGAATTGCAACAAAACAGCACATGCACTCCATCACTATCATCATACAAAGATTTAATATCAACCACTCAAGCTAGGGTGTGCAGCCAATAGAAAACTACCACTCTGGAAAAGTGTTTTAAGCCGGAAGTTGCAGACTTCTCGTATTTTACAGAACATTTCCCACACACATTCACACATTTTTGTAAAAAAGAACACAAAAAGAACAGAAATGTTCACCAACACTTTGTGAGACCCAAACCGTTTCCAACTGAAAAAAGGTGATTTGGGGGTTTACCTACCCTATGTATAAAATACAACAGGAAAAAGAAGAGCTCATGAGCCATGATGAGCTCTGAAAGAGTTTTTCAGAGGATGTATTAGGGCTGGGCGATATGACCAGAAATGTTATCACGATCATATTTTTATATTTCATTTCATTATTTCTGTCAAGTCTAAAGGCAATTTTTTGCTCCTGAGTGATAGCTGAAGAAACCAGAAGGTTACATGTGGTTAAAAGGCACAATAGCACTTTTTTGTTTCCATTTGTTTGCAATCTTAATCTGCTGATATCGATCCAATATGCCAATGTTTTTTTTTCTTTCATTAAAAAGCTGAATATTAGGCTAGCCCATTTACTAACTTTGTAAAATATTAGTAAATTGATACATACATGACATGAAATGAAATGTATGCCATATAACATTATTTCATTATCAAGTCTCTTACAAATTAGCATTATGTGGAAGATCATCACTACATAATAGATATTGATAATTTCCATCACTATATAATTGACACAAAAAACACACATATACAACATAATACACGCTTATCTTACGGACTACCAACACTGATTCAACCCAACATAATTAACAGGAACCACTTAGCGGTTTTGCCTTCGATACGCTCTGTGGATGCGTGGCGTATCCATAGGCGCAGGCAAAGAAAGGGACAGCTACGCTTTTCTCGGGTCCGCTAATCTGGAAGTGGCGACTGCTTTGGATAAACAAATGATGAGTTCGGTCCATGGCCATGCTGTATATTATTTATATATAGAAAATAATAAATGGTTAAACTTTTCTTTTTTCTTTTTTTCGTCACCAGTGTTTACAGGGACAAGAAACAATTACTTTTCACTCTGCTTTCTTTCACAACCGTCAACATAATGTCTGTGATTTCTGTGCATGCTACGCAACCACGGAAAATAATTGTATTGAATTTTCCTTATATTTCTATCGAGGAGAATTATATTGTTTGAGGCTAATTATTGTTATTGTTTTATCGCCCAGCCCTAGGATGTATTTTAAATTCCTGCCTAATTTAAAGACATTAGTGTTGAGTAAATAAAAAATATCCCGTCATCTGATATATACAGTGTATTCTCATTTTCCTTTTTTCATGACCACGGAAAGAAATAGTACCAGAAGAAGTGTAAATTCCCATAAAGATGAGAAAAAAATAATTGCCATCTGTG
>OMNO01063844.1:0-10616 GCA_900303215.1 Trachyrincus scabrus
TACACAGTGGCTAGTGTTCTAGATGGTTGCTAGGGTGTTCTTGTTGGTTTGCTATGGTGTTCTGGGTGGTTGCTAGGATGTAATGGGTGGTTTCTAGGGTGTTATGCACAGTGGCTAGTGTTCTGGGTGGTTGCTAGTGTGTTCTAGATGGTTTCTATGGTGTTCTGGGTGGTTGCTAGGATTTAATGGGTGGTTGCTAGAGTGTTCTGGGTGGTTGTTATGGTGTTCTATGTGGTTGCTAGGGTGTTGTAGGTCGTTGCCAGGGTGTTCTTTATGGTTGTTAGGGTGTTCTGGGTGGTTATGGTGTTCTAGGTGGTTTCTATCCAGTTCTATGTGGTTGCTATGGTGTTCTAGGTAGTTGCTATGGTGTTCTGGGTGGTTGCTAGGGTATTCTGGGCGGTTGCTAGGGTATTCTGGGTGGTTTCTAGGGTGCTCTAGGTGGTTGCTAGGGTGTTCTAGATGGTTTGTATGGTGTTCTAGGTAGTTGCTATGGTGTTTTGGGTGGTTGCTAGGGTGTTTTTAATGGTTACTATGGTGTTCTAGGTGGTTTCTAAGGTGTTCTAGATGGTTGCTAGGGTGTACTGGGTGGTTGCTAGGGTTTGAATTATTGTTCAAGCATAAAGTATGGAGAAGGAGTTGACACCACAAATTATGGTGTGCAGCTCGCTGAAAATAAAGTTTTTAGTACTTGGTATATTGTAAATGTACAGTAGGGTGACGTGAAGTAGTGCTGTAGTTATTATGGCTGCTAGGGTGTTGTGTACAACTCCTAAATTCTCAAATGAAGGGAGAGAATAAACCCATAAATCCATCTCGCTAACATACAGGAAAAAAAACAACATTGTTATCATTTTTATTGGCGTTACCACATCTGATGTTGTGAGACCTAGAGAGCATACAGCCTACAAGCGGATAACTAGACTCTGACATCAAACTGTCTTCTGTTAATGTGAATAAAGTTTGATCCTCATATACCTTGCTTAAACAATGTGCGTATGCGTTCATGCCCGGGACATTTGACCACAGTAACTAGGCTATTTCTGCTTGTTTCCTTCCCTTTTGACTTCCACAAGCGTGTCAACATTTTGTAGTGGTGCAGACACAGAGACACAGTCACTCTACTTCTCTACTAAGTCTACTCCTGATAACCTTATGTGAGCAAGTCCTTGAGCAAGTGTACTTTTGTAGCCTCTACAATAGCCTCACCCACAACCCTAAAATAACAAACAAGTACACTTCACTTACAGAATGGTGTTGGGGAGCCACTACTGTCACCTGTGATGTTTCTGTAATTGTATGTATGCCCACCAGCTGTCAGTGTTGTCCATACGCTGGACAATGGAGCCATGTCTCTACAAACTGTCTTGGCTCCAACGGCATATTCAGTGTTATTAAAATGCCCAGTTGGTTTATTGGACTGTCCAAGTACTTTTTACGTTTGGCAAAATGCTCTTGAAATAATGGCCATGGTAAGTAGTTAATAGTTCATACTTGTACTATAAGCTTGATCAGAAAGTACCTACACACTATTATATGATCAGAGAACTGCTTTATTAGCATTACCACTAGATGGTAGCAGATACAAACGGCAGTTATGTTCTATAGTTCAATATGACAGGAAACGCTCCACTTGTGTTTCGGTACTCAACACGCTAAACGTAGATTGATAGTCACGGTCAGTTTTCAGTTACCTATTTCACTGCATCTATTCCCAACCCTGTAGCCTATCATGGGTCAACAGCACCAATGCTCCATGCTTTGTTTCCAGTGTGTCACACCACAGACCAGATGGAGCCAGGTCCTGATGGGAGGTCAAAGGAATGGTGTCTCATTGGCCCTTGTGGAAGAAACATTAATTATTCATGCATCATAGAGGTAATGGTTAGCCCTCACTGAGATTCATTTCACCACATTCTCCCAGTGTTATTTTACACCATTGATTTTAACACATTTTCAAATGACAGTAAAATGTTAGTGATGAATAATTTACAACTAGACACCTGGTGGACGTATAAGTGTCATTCGTGAGAAAGGAGGAAACACAAGACCAGTTTTACCACCGTCTGTTTTACTCAGCCATCCATCTTGTTGAAGGTCTGCAACGCGGTGAATTCAGCCGGTGCCGTGATTGGTTTGGTAATAGAAAAACCAAATCCTCTAGCTTCTCAGCCCACGTTGTTATAAGACTGTTGTAGCACTCAAACTGTTGGTCTTTCAGAGAGAACAGAGATGTCTCCAGCCCCTTCACAGATGGAAGCCGTACCTCCTCGTAAGACAGAATGTGCCACATCTGTGTCGAAGAAGAAGTAAGTTAATAAATTCAGTAAAATGGCCCCTCAAGTTATTGAACCTGTCGTTAGTTCAGGGGTTTGGCTAATGCATGAGTTGGTGTTTAATTGACACATATTCATCTCAGAGTAAACACAAAGGCAAAGTGTTGTGATTATATTATAATATGCCGGTTAAGACATTGTTATATTAGCCTGTGTAGTAATGGAGAGGCAGATCTGATTCTGGGTGCCAGTTTTACAGTCTGGTGGCTGCAATATCAAAATCCCACTATAACCGCAGTCAGAATTACGAAGGTGTCTTTAAGGACATGAATAGTGGGGAGGACACAAGGGTTTAGCAGTACAATACATTTTAAAAGCAATGCATTTTCAGCGATGGCACGAAAGCATTTGTAATCAATCTCTGAAACAAATGTCTTAGCTTTTAATTGTCCTTTCCACCTTGTTTGATGTGTAGTCTGTCACATCTTGCATGTGCATGCACTAATAAAGAGGCAGATTTCTGTTGTCCTCTGTGATTAATGCTCTTCCTCTGTGCTCTGTCTGCCCTGGTGAAGAAGTAAATAAAGTACGGCTCTCCTCCTTCCATCCCCGGACGGGATGAGCAAATCATCTCACAGCGTTTACAACCTTCGTTATATCTTCATGACAGAGGTCCCTCTCCATTCTCGAGAAGAACAAGAGCATGCGATGCACTGAGGCTTTCATCACGTCTCTGACTTTTTTACTGCAGAGCACACTTCCAGCCTTGCTGGTTGTCTTTATTTAACAAAACTCAGACAGGATGCTTTTCAGATGTCCAAGTATAATCGAAATCTGATAAATATAAATAAATATGAACTCATACAATTAGGACAGCTAAGCCACAACACCATAATTAAAGATGAGTCACCAGAATGAATTCACAAACACACTGATTAATACATAACTGATGGACACCTGTAATCTTCAGCCTAGACTCAGGTGTGAAGGACTTTCAGGAGTTAGACGTCGAAAGAACAGAAACGTTATGCAGGAATATGTTACATCTTAATAATAATATGAACAGTTAATTTATACTACATGTCCTTCACATTATTCTTTCATTTGACCTACGATGATAATTAAAGTCAGTGTGTAAAGTGTGTATCAATGGCCCACAGGCAGGCATTCCTCTTGAGAGAGAGCAAATGTCACCTTGAACTGGAACGTCATCACCACCAAATGTCTGAGGCGTCCATCCAGAGCGATAACGCCAAAGCTGAGTTTTACAGAGTCTGGAATAAGGCTGGACGCAGGATAGGGGGACTATAGTGTATCGAATGGGAATGGGTTTCATTCATTGAACAAACCAATAGAAGTCACTGGACAACAGCTGGGTCAGAACACCCTGATCAATGGACCTGGACCTGCCATAAGCTCGGCTGCTCCGCGTGTGAGCTAACCAATCCCAGTCATACCAGAGTCGTTTCACTCTCTGGACCAGCACCGCTCAGCGTTCTCCCGAGGGATGCACTTGATAGTAGGCCCTCGTAAACAAGACCCCCGTTGCCGATATATCAGCTATACTGCAAACAGAGGTCTACAAGACGCAGGCGGAAGACCTGATCGGCAGACAATGGAGGAGGAGGGAGGCCCCGCCTAAATTCAGTTAGCTAAGGACAAATGGAATTTAAGTCATGGTTTGTACGGTCTGGCCAAGGGCGTCTGAACACACACACACACACACACACACACACACACAGGAGAACTGTATTTTTCTTTCCATTTGAGATACCAGCACCAGGGAACCAAGTGGTATGGTGGTATGGTGGCTCAGTGCAGTGAAGCTCAGAATGATGTGTAAACACTAGCTATAGCAGTGGGTCTACCACCACTGGCATGTATGAGACACATCCTGCCTCCAGGTCGGCCATTAGCGGACAATCAACTGGGTACTCTGATTCTCACATGAATCACCAAAAGGGTGGTGTATTTAAAAGGGTGGTGTATTTAAATGTATTCACTCATCTCTACGTCCCAGCTACTGTTGCTACTGCTCACCTCTGCCCCAGGTCCACCTGTATAGTATATCTACTCTCATGTAAACGTATGTGAGGGAGCGTGTACTGTTTGCTTGTGTGATGATGCCTTTGTCTTAAAAAAGTAACAATTTTGTTTGTTCCCCGTGACACGTCTGTTCGTGTCAGGACCGAGGGAACCTGTGTGCCACCATGAAATGAAAAACAATGGGAACACATGGTGTTGGTGCTGAGAGGACCTGCGTGGCAGGGAACATTTTCCCAATAGTGAGCACTTTAAGGGAGGTAGGGTACCAGAGGAAGAGGCTTACCGTCCGGAGAGCTGTGACACATCCAGTTGACCTCCTACCTACCTGTGGCCCTGAGACACCTCCCCGCCAGGAGGACAGGAGTGCGAGTTTATATTGAAGTGCCTTGTTAGCAACTGTTAAAATAGTTGAACTGTTAAAATAGTTGAACTGTTAAAATAGTTCTCTGGCACGGGGGAAGCTGAATGGTATTTAAACATTTTTATCATTTTATCATTTGTATCATTATCATCATTGCTTTTCGTGATCTTTCCTGAATTATGCAGTAAAGTGCTACTTCCTTTCATGTTTCCTTGCCAGAGGGGTCTAATTAGATTCAGGGAATGGTCAGTTCTACTTTTGGATATCCTCCAAAGTAGTTTGCAAGTTGTAAATGAGACGTAAGATGATTGAAGGTTGGCAGTTATTCAAATGTTTAAACACTGAATACTCAAGTCAAGGACATGGCCCTTAGCTGTTTGGTGTTATGCCAAACCTTCTGATGCTAGCCTACAACTTCACTATTAGAGTTGAATCATTTATTAGTAGACCATTTAAAACTATTTATATGAGATAAACAGAGTAATGCAGAGAAATACATGTTTTTTCAAGGCATCCAATATAATTTGGAGACGTAAACACAACTAAATGTTACATGTATCGACAATGAAAGAAGCCCTGCCTTATTTACTGAAGGTGAATCTAATCTCATTTCTCATAGATATGTATATATATATAGATTGCATGGAGAAAACCTGCCACAACTGAAATTTGAGGGCAGACAATTATTTGATAAATTAACCAAAAAAAGAATAGGTATCTTTTCAAAACAAGAAGGGATATGTCTTGATACTTCAAAAGTTTATTATATTTGATTAATATTCATTTTCAGAATAATTTCCAAAGGCCCATATATATAAACTTTATTTGCATTATTAACAAATTAAGTTCACGTCGCCTAGCAGGATTACTTCTGCAATAACACATCATCAGTAAAGCTAACCTGTCTCAGGACGGTCTCACCCCAGCCCACGTTCCCTATCTGGCTAATAATAGGCCTAATACCGTGATGAAAGTGAGCTTCGTCCAATCAGTTTCTCTGTTTTATAGCCACTCACAGCCAGCCTGCCTGTGATCAGCTGATTACCTCTGCCCTCCGTTCTTCCAGACAGTGTCCAGACAGACGGCACGCAGCAATCACTCACTCCTCCACCCAGACCCCACCTTCTGGGAAGCTGATCACTGATAAAGATGACGGGGCTCTGTGATCTCCTGGTTGCCAAGGGTGACAGCGCACCATCCCCCCCCCCTCTCTCTCTGGTAACAAAGCTGTAACATGGATGCTGAATTAAATTACACAAAGACAATGGTAGCTAAGAGCACAGATGCCAAAGACGAGACGACCTCAGAAAATCCCGGAGCGATAAATGGTGTTGCATTGGTGACATGTTTGGTTGAAGACATTACACACACAGTAATGCAATCAGTCCCAGATGACGTCTGTCCCAAATGCACAATTGAAAAAGGATCAAACAACTAGTTGAACAAGCTGACCTTGGGTTGACCTTTGGTAACATGTAGAAACTAGGACAACTCTTTTTTCCTGAATTATATTTGACTACATATCACTTCCACACCACAAGGTCACTTACTAATTTAGTCAACTGAGTCAAATAAGGACAATTCCCCCAAGTGTGCCTTGTTTGGCTCAGGGCTTCAGCCATGCATCCTCCATATGGGGCTCTCCCTTATTGCTGGTCATCAGGTCATTTTCACGTCCAACATTGATTCAATGTGGCCGCCTCTGACCTGACGATGAGTCCCAGGAGAGAGGAAGGCTTCAATGGTCAATCAGAGAAACTGTCCACTCCTTCTGCCCGGCTTCATGTTTGCATTGCATTGCCTGTGATTTGTCAATCACATTGGTACTCAACATGTCCAACCAAACGTACGCTCTTAAAGAAACTGGAACTGAAAGTCAAAACATTGGATTGGCCAACATCAGTTAGTTGTCTTTTACACATTTAAATTAGTAATTGACATGTCTGCTTATAATGCACATTGTACATACAACACATGTTCTATTCACGGATCCATTATCAAGGGATTTAACTCTTTCACCACCCCACCTGTGAAGTGCAAATGTGCGACATCAGAGTTTTAACCTGGCTTCACAAGGTCTGTGGGAACACTTCAAATATTTGGCTAATAACAAATAATTCATGGACCTGTAAATCCAGTCATGTATAAGTCATGTATTTGTAGCTCAACCTTATAGCAATCCTATTCACTTTTACTGAATGTAGTATGAACCTTTCACGTTTCTTTCTCTGTCTACATCTCTAGTTCTCCTTATGGGATTCTCAGTCCCTTAATGCAGTCCACTGAAGCCTCCGAGGCTGAAGGAACACAGGTGCTAAGGACCCACCTGGACATCTAAATCTGATGACTAAGGGAAAAGGGGGATCATCAATATCAATCCCCTTTAGGCTTTTTATGACCCCGTCTTTCAAGACAGTTTTATGTACTGTCCCGAGCTGTAGAGACTGGGAGAACCATCCCATCTCCTGGTGTCCCTCAAGGCCTCTTCTGTGGATCATTCATCTTTATTGGTATGACTGCAGGAAATACTGGACACCACCATCGGTCACCGTCCATCCTTGAGTAGCTGAATACATTGTTTTCTCATTTCATAATCAGCAACGTGACACCAGGCTATTTTGGTAGTAGCATGGACACACACACACACACACACACACACACACACACAGGCCTGCATCTCTAGCTTGCAGTAGGTGGTGAGTTGCCACAGAGGGACAGATCACTTCCGGGGGAGGGGGGGGAATACTCTCTGGCCAATCAATATCCTCGCATGAGACAGAGTCTGCTACGGGAGCCAAGCACTCCATGTAATGAGGTGGCAGCTGATATATGCTGCACAGCGGTGCCCCACGGTACTGCAGCAGTACTGTACAGCAGCAGCACTTCTCTGATTGGACATTTCTCTCCTCCATCAGACTCGCCCATGACACACCGCCTTCAACTAGCCTGTGCTGGCAATGGGGCTGATGTTACCGCGGTAACCGCTCTGTTCTACTCAACAACAGCCTGTGTCTTCTGGTTCGGTGGAGCCCAGGAAAGCCATTTCAGTGGCGTGTGTGGCAGGGACACTGCTACAGGCATGAAAAGGTAAAGGTAAGGTAAAGGTAAAGAGCTCAAACGGATCATCTCAGCGTGTGTATTGGGGCAGCATTCGTGCCTGATGCACTTCCTTCATAATAACGCTTCTGAGCAGGACAGGGACTGTACATCTCTGGGCTCGACTGGGCTTCACTATATTTCTCATCTCCACTGTGTGGTAGCCTATAACTGTAGGGCTCTGGTCCAAGAGTCAAAACACTTTTCCTAACCACTTTTCCTTGACCTTTATGGAAAACCTCATGAGGTCAAGGAAAGATGTGAAGGGGAATTCAGGACTTAGGAAAAGACAACCGCGGTGCTGAGAGAATCCGACTGCACGAGGCTACGTAATGCTGCCACGGCGGATGGACGTGGGCCTGCTAAGTGCTTGAAGTGGAAAGAAATAAGTGGCAGACTCCCCTTATTCACATGTTGGCGTGTGTATTGGCCGGCATCAGCAAATCATTATTATAGCAAGAAAAAGTCACGGTACACCAAAGAGTCAAATGTAGAAGGGTTATGGGCTATGGGCTACAGTCCGCCAGGTCTCAATTAACTCATAAATAAATAATTCAACGGTCTCCCAGCATTATCAGATTGTATTCCAGAATAAAATAACACCGTGTTTCTGAATGAAGTGTTGGTCTACTTAGAACAAAATGGTGAACAATATGAAAGAAAGTACAATACACAACCTCAGGGTAAGTCCACATGGGACAACAATAGAGCCATCATGGATTTACTCAATCATTACCAGTTAAAATACACTTCAAAGTTCAACGTCAGACTAAACAAACAGTGATGCAACACTGCTGATATTGTAGGTTTCTTGCTCTCCAACCTTCTGTCCAATTTCCTACCAACAGTATGTTCAGCTATGTTGTAAAGCAAAGCCAGAGGACAGATTACTAATGAATGAATGTATGTACAACATGTATATTAGCCACAGTGACTTGAATGTGTCCTGACTCATTTCAGACAAGAGGAACAGTGAGCAGCGGTGTAGGCACTACAGGTTTGTTACATGTCACACATAATAATAATAATAATAACAATAATAACTAACAATAATAACTAGGCTTATTTTCCTGTAGTCTGGACTAACACACCATCTGTTAGACAGCACTCTGCTGCTGCTGCTGCTATTGTGCTGATTGGGACCTCAGCCCTGGAACTGATGAGGCTTCTGTCACGATGGCAATGGCGTTGACAAATGGGGGGCGGACCTGCCTGTTGAACGCCACAACTCAGAGCACCTAGAGGAGTCTGTATAGGCGAGTAATGACACATTATAGTAGTGCAGTAAAAGAAAAATGAAGACGCCCGTTCAAAATTTGCATCATATGGTTCACACGTCTTGCATCACGTTTTTGGTGCAAATTGGTATCAAAGTTGCAACTTGCGGTGCAATCAATTTCTTGAGTCCATGATTACAACATCTCTGGATTTCTCCGCAATGGGACGATCAATATTAGTCCCACCTCATTGGGCGGTTTCCTGTGAGTAGTTCAGTGGACTCAGCTGCTCTTGGTAGTGTCGGGACATTAATTACGAAGAGAGGACGAGAGTGGAGGGGTGTTCTATCCATCCTGCTTCAGAGGGAAAGTGCTAACCATCTGTTTAAATCTGGCTTCTCCTCACCAGTGATATGGACTCCATTCATCAAGCAGGTGGAGGAGGCATCGCTTTTGCAAAGCTTGCAAATGCTCTGTTAGCACAAACCAGTGGGAACAACTTTAACTTGAACTTTTATATACCAGCAGGTCATTTACTTGTACTTAAATATTCAGCTAATGTACTAAGAAATATTTAGTTTCTTAGTGTATAATAACATATTTTTTATTTCCAAAACAAACTGAAACTTCAAAAACCAATGCAATGCTTTTTGTAAGCACAAACCAACTTGTAACATGGGCTCAAGGCAGTGGTGCTTCATTAAAAACATTTTATAATAATAAGTTATTCACTTATTATTATCATTATTTCGAAAACAAATTGACTTGAATGACTTCAAGCGGGAATTTCTCAAAAATCCAAGAAACGTGTTCTACCAATTCTACTAATAAGAGTCAAAATGGCCGTTCATTATAACAAGACATTATTCTCCCCATCTCATTGTATGGCCTCTATAAAGAGAACTTGAGTTGACCTTTGGTTTGAATGTGCATGGGTTGCTCCTTTGTAACAAAAGTGTCTCTGGCACAACTCATCAGCGTGGTAAGTCACAAACATTCACACGTCTACAATCTCAATGAACAGAAATAGATAGATTTTAAACATTCATACACCATACAAAATACCTTACAAAACACATTCTCAAACTGTGTCCACTGCCTTAGTCTTACACGACTGATGAGAGAAGGGATGCATTTCTGGCAAATTAAGTATTTTAATTCATCAAAATAAACAGCGAGCCAGAAGAGCTGGTTCATTGGAGGCTGAGGATATGCAGCCAAGGTTTTACAATCAGGGTGCAAAATTGACTTTTTTGTCCACCGGCCAAATGGCTAGTGAATGTTCACATTTTACCAGCCACTCACTAGATTACCATTGTTGTTTTGTCTGGTGAGTGCAGCAAATCTACCAGCCACTTGTATATTTTACCAGCATTTGGCTGGTGGCTGGTGCTCATTTTGACAGCTTGACTCATTCAATGCCTCAGTTTACAAGCTAGAATTCTTTGCAGTGATTGGCATTTGGTTTATTATATTATTCTATTGTATAGGACAGCTGATGGCTGGGATGTGATCTAGTCCGGGTTAGGCAGCCTACCTGCTTCTCAGTGACATGGATCTAAAATCACTCACACACACGTCTGCTAAATTTCTGAATAGTAGTTAGTAGTTACTTTCCACACA
>OMNO01063851.1:4235-15623 GCA_900303215.1 Trachyrincus scabrus
TCCTTTCAGGTCATACATATCACACACACACACACACACACACACACACACACACACACACACACACACACACAGCACAGCACAGCACAGCACGGCACACACATCTGTGAAGGATGGGGCAAGCTCTATGCAGGTCAATGCAAATGAAAGGTAAGCTGCACAAGGTCATCGGCTCGTGGTGAAAATCAATCCGCTAATCATCATCATCGTCATCATCATACAGAAACCATCGCCACATAGAAGAAAACAAGAATAATTCCACAACCTTTAACGCGACGATGACGCCTCAACCGATCAACCCGGGTTGCCCGTGGAGCGCTCCGTTCACACACACGCACACCAAGGTCTCTTTTGTGTTGCTGATGCTGCGGGTGCTCGCGAAAGAAACGCACGCACGCACGAGGAGGCAGTGGCACACCAGCAGCATCGGAGCAATGTTGCACAGCTGCACGTGAGAGCGGAGGGTGTGGCTGCACAAACAGAAGCAGCAGCAGATTTTGCCTGTAGGTCCAGATCACGGTCAAAAATGATCTTTAACGGGGAAAATTGAAATGAAGATGAATGGGATTCAGTAGACGTGAGAGTGTGTAGTGGAGAGCGATGCAGACACAATCGCCATGTCAACGGTCTCTCTACTGAATGTTAGACCCCAGTGGTCAGTTTAAAAAAAATGTACTTATTATTCGTATTCTTATTATTTCTTTATGTATTTATTTATTTTTAATGTATGTATGCATTCTGATTATTATGTTTATTGTTATGTTTATTATTATGATTATTATGATCATTATCTTACATATTGGCTGACGTTTCATTTAATAACATTGGACACGCCTATCCATGTTTGGACGCGTGGATGTGTGGCTGCCTTCTAGAACACATTCTTAATATAACATTGTTAAAATGTATTATACTTCGTGTCGTGTCGGATAAGTTAAGACTATAGCTCTAATTAAAACGCACGTACTTAGGCTATTCAAATCGTCATGCCTCCTATGGTCGTATAGTAGATTTGGCTACGATGTACCTCAGGCACAATACGTCACACAAAGTCATGACAGTTTGTAGGCCTACAATCTCACCAGTGGTGGTCGGATTGCTTCTGCTCACTTGACATAACAGTCTTTTTCTCCTATTAATATCATCAGGGAAACCATACATATTATATGTACATAGGCCTACATACATTTAGTATTACTATTAGGCCTATACTCTTTAGTCATTTAGCAGACACTTTTATCCAAAGTGCCCCACAGTTAAGTTTGCTATATATTATATTTTGCATTTGTGTATTCAACATGAGCAGGAAGCATAGCTGCATAATATGAGGCTCAACAAGAACAAGTTATACAAATGTATATGTGTAACTTTTGTTGTCATTTGGTGATTCTGGTAAGCCTCAATCGATTCAACCAACCTAAGGTTAACCTGGCAGTTAATAAATCGACTGCCTTAGATGTGTTCATTGTGCAGGTAAACACGCTGACTTAGCACAAAGCCTGCCAGTATTGTTTTACTTGTGTTCCTTCATCCACCACATTTACCAAATGACAATATTTCCTCTGTAAGGCAGCTTTTTAGTCATTTATCTAGGCTCAGCCTATAAGTTTGGGTGAAACAGTTTCTAAAATGTGTCTGCTGCAATTTTAGTTAAGTTACTGACCATGTATTGAATCCAAAGTGCAAGAGCTTTCAAATCATTCACTATTTTAATATATATTCATATTATATTCCTATTTTAGTATTGTGTGTGTTGTGATTCTGGATTTGGTGGGTGCTTCAACTATACATAAAATAAACACTATTACATATATATATATAATATCATATAGTGCTTTTGATGCCATGCTTTGAACATATTCATACATCATTCATAAAGTAAACTAATGCATTGCCCAAACATGCAGACACAATAAACAATGTATTTGTATTGGGGGAAGCAATACGTGTAGGCTAATGTGGTAGTTTACACAGGTACACACAGGTACACTCGTGCAAACATTACTGTTTGCTCATTACAGTGCATAGCATTTTTGACCCCTCATTGACGCCAACTCACTCACTCTCAATGGCCCTGGCGCTAACCTAGCTAGAGAGCCCGAACACTCGTACACAGCAGCGCCTACATATCCCACAATTCAACGCGAGCGCTCTACTTTTTAAAGAAAAGAGTAGACGAGGCGATACTAGAGGCAGTCTTTAAGATAACTGGGTACGTGGTAGCCTCTAAAGTCTACCCCCCCCCCAAAAAAATATAACGTCTTCACACACGGCTCAACTCGACAGAAACTATGCTTCCGCGAAAGCAGGACTACGCGATGAAAGGAGCTAACGGACCGAGAAGCCGTTCAGCTGTGAACTTTAGAACTGTAAAGTTGGGCTCCACACGTCACGGTTCTGCTGTTTTGCCGTCGGTGCTGACGTTCGCTGTGATCGTCGCGTCCGGAGGCCTGCTGCTCATGATCGAGAAAGGAATGCTGAACAGCATGGACACCCCTCCGCCCCGAGGGACCGGCCGACGGTCCGAATACAACGCCCAGGTCAGACAACACGACCCGGTAGTGGACACGGACTTTCAGGTATGCAGGGGTCTGCGTAGGTTGACAACATTGACGTTCTTGTGAGCTCGCAGCAAGCGACAATCCACATAAAATCCAGAGTGATTTTGTGAGGCTATTTAGTAACTTGTTATTTACATAGTGAAGAACAACTTATTATCTAGTTAGGCCTACAACTTTTTGTATGCAATAGTTTTTTTTGTAACTTAATAGCCACCGACTCTCAAGCGCTCTTCATTTGTAGCCTACGAGAAATGGCTTCAGGTTTTTAGATCAATGCACGCTCTTATTACGGAAAGTATTATGTCCATAACCTCTCAAGATAGACTGGTATAACCACATACCTTTAATTGTCTATGCAGCCCTTTATCCCATACTGACCCCACCAAGGCTAATGATGTGAATATCAGAAATAGCAAATAGCTCTTGTGTGCTTGTGTGAGATCTTTTTTATATTCCAGTCATCCTTATCCATTATTGTGTGTGTGTGTTTGGGGGGGTGGATCACATCCAGATCCTTCAAGAGATCCGCAACCGCACAATCCGAACCATGTGTGGTCAGAAAAGCATGCCGCATGACGTGTGGTCCCTGAGCCCACTGCAGAGAAAAACCCTGCTGCAGCACGTCCTGGTAAACGACCAGCACCGCTTCCTCTACTGCTACGTGCCCAAGGTGGCCTGCTCCAACTGGAAGAGGCTGCTCAAGGTGCTCAGCGGGGCCCTGGGGAACGTCGACGCCAAGATCAAGATGGACCACCACAGCGACCTGCTCTTCCTCTCCTCCCTGAAGCCCGAGGAGATCCGCTACCGCCTCAAGCACTACTTCAAGTTCCTGTTCGTGCGGGAGCCCATGGAGCGCCTGCTCTCCGCCTACAAGAACAAGTTTGGCGAGATCGAGGCGTACCAGAAGAGGTACGGCGTGGAGATCGTGAAGCGCTACAGGAAGAGCCAAGGCGCCAAGGGCCCGCCGGCGAAGGGGGACGACGTGACCTTCGCCGAGTTCGTGCGGTACCTCCTGGACGAGGACGTGGACCGCATGAACGAGCACTGGATGCCCGTCTACAACCTGTGCCAGCCCTGCGCCGTGTCCTACGACTTCATCGGCTCCTACGAGCACCTGCAGCGCGACGCCGAGTACGTTCTCCAGCGCGTGGGGGCGCCCGACCACGTCCGCTTCCCCGCCAGGCAGTCGTGGTACAAGCCGGTCACCACGGAGACGCTGCATTACTACCTGTGTAGTCTGCCGCAGAAGCTGCTGAAGGACCTTCTGCCCAAATACATCCTAGACTTCTCCCTGTTCACGTACCCGCTGCCCAACACAACCACTCAACACTGCAGACATTAACGGTTCACACGGTCCATAGTTTTGAAATTATTTTTCTATGTGGAATCGATGTCTTTGTACAGTGTATTTTATCCTAGGGAACGAGCAGAATATAGATCCTTTTCAGAGGCGCCAGGGTGCGGGAAACCTCAACTAATGAAGATGTCGCACCCTGGTACTTATAAGTAATAATTCATATTATGAGTGACACCGGTTTGTCCTACAGCGACACCCAGTGTGAAAAGGGTCTATCGTGGTCACAGCAGGGATGCGTTCGATACTCATACCGGATAGCAGAATCATTCGTAGCAGAACACAAAACATTTGAGCATTTATTTTTTTTGTAAGTGTGTTTTTAAGTATGTCTCTATTGGTATTGGCACGTCCCTAGATTCAGTTCTTACAGAGGTTGTCTGTAAAACATTCCAGGAGTTGCTGGATGTGAAACCACTAAAACTTGAATCAATTGTTTCAACACAATGCCACGTTTAACAGGTTACTGCCAGCGAAACACATTTTTTTGCTCTCAGTTGTTAGTCAAACCTCGTCTGTTACATTAGAGATAGCTTTTTTTTATGTATTACATTTTGTACTCACAACTCAAAACGGTTTATTATAAATTATGTTTATTGTGCTGGTTTTGAAAATGTAGCAAAATTACAAGTCAAAGAAAAACCAACAATTATTGACACGTCATCATGAAGTGTATATTCGAAGCAACTGAAAGATGTGCTTGAAAATGTAAATATCATTTCTAATATCATTTAAACAATGTAAAATCAATAACTGCCTCAAGTACTCCTTCTCAAGAGCTGTTTCCACACTGCTCTCTTGACATGTGTTTAACATGGGCCCCGAGAGGCGTGGCTACCTAGGAGCAGCGATCGGTAGTCGACTGTCTCTTGAGAACGTCTATCTCTGTCAGTCTGCAGCTGAGACACTCTCCCTGGCATGTCCTGCATTATCAGTTTCATTTTTGTAAATTTGATGTGGACACGGTATCTACTTAACCAACTGAAGTCAGGATATCTTTGGTTGTTAAAGTAGATACCGTTTCATCTGAAAGATATGCAGCTTTTCCAGGTGAGAGGATAGTCTTGTGGTTTGTGTTTGAGTCCCGCCTGAAAGTGAAGGCATCCCGGAGATCCCCAAGTTGCCCAACCCCCACGCACTCATGAATGACATGCGTCAACAAAAATGTCCTAGAACAGAAAGTCCCTTTGGATAAAGGCCTCTGCAAAATGACAAAATAGTGCATTTCCTTCTACACTGCACTGTCCCTACCAAACCATAAGCAGACAGAGTATGAGAAAGACTAGCAGGGTGATGCAAGTTCATGGTCCAGTTGACTGCGTCATCTTTTTATTCAATAATAATTTAATATTTTATCATACACATACAAAAAAAAACATGTACATCAAACATAAAAAACAAACACTTCACCTTACAACATGAGACAAAGGTCATGCCAAGGTCGCCGCCGAATCCAGGTCAACTAAACAGAGCCACAAATGATGTATGTGTGACATAATCTGTCAAAAATGTGACATGAAATATCATGATTTTAAGTTTGGTGGACGGAACTTAATGCTAATGAGATATCGGCATTAAGTGAAATATGAAATATTTCAGGATGCTTCCACGTGGATCCTGATGCCAGCCTGGTGTTGATGCCAGGTTGCATAGCAGTGTCTCGCCCAGGAAAGAGACATTCCAGAATAATCCTTTATCTCTGTTCCTTTGCTTGGCTCTCTGTGGATCTCTGTTACTTTGCTTGGCTCCTACTCCTTAAAGCTCACACTTCTGTGGAGGGCAACAGAATAGCAGAACGGTTTGATTAATTCATTAACTAAATGTGTCCAAAATGTAAATCGTACTGTTAATGTTATTGTTATTGGCAAAGCCATTGCGAAAAAACGAAAGAAGAAGAAAGTACAGACTTCTCTGGCAACTTGTCAGCGGCGCGGTCCGGGGTTCGAAGGATGGAGCGCTCGGGGGAGGGGGGCCGTGGGCTGAGGGGGGAGGAGCTACGCAACGACGAGAAAGACACTCCCTGTCTGCGCATCTCCTGAACAGCCCTCTCGCTGTGGAGAAATAAGAGGATGAGCTTAGCAACACATACATTATGAATTACTACAAATATAACCAACTAACCATAAACGGGCAATCACTACATTGTCCTGATTGATCCGTTGAGACTGCATCAGCAACTTGTTACTTCCATCTCATCACTGGTCCATGAGATGGTTCGTATAAAAGGTAGTACAAGCCCATAGTGAATACACGAGGGAAGGCCTGGTCGTACAACCGCTGTGCTGTGGTTGGGAGCAGCGCTAACCACTAATGAATGTCTGATGTGTTTGAACCAACAAACACCGTGGCCTTACTTCAATGGTTCAGATGGTACCGGCAACTTTAATCTCCATGTGACAGATATACGTACATTGGTGATTGTGAATTATACATTTATATTTGTTCTATTAAATTCTTGAAAAATGTTGCAACTTGAAAAGTCAAACTCAAGCAAAACTAACATTAATTATTGACACGTCATCATGAAATTTATATTGGAACCGACCATAAATAATATAAAATCTCATATCTCCGGTTGGTTCTAAAAAGCAATATAATTAACATTTAAAATTGAAATGATCAACAGCTCTAAATGACATTTTTGTCTCTCAAGTACTCCTTCTCAAGAGCTGTTTCCACACTGCTCTCTTGACGTGTGTTTAACACGGGCCCTGAGGGGCGTGGCTACTAGAGCACCTCACCGCTCAAAGCGCTCCGTAGTCAGCTGTCTCTTGAGAACGTCCATCTCTGTCTGCAGCTGAGACACTCTCCCTCGGAGCTGAGACACCTCCTTGGCATGTCCTGCACTATCTCACACACACACACACACACACACAGTTATTATGTAGTGTAGTCGTGTGTGTATTGTGTTTACATTCATGTAACGTTAGAATCAACAAAAGAGGGCGTGGGAGTGTGTAATCCAAATGTTGTTTGGTGTTATGCAATGTCCTCAATGAGGTCACGTCATCAGCAACAATGTTGCTCACATTAGCAAGTCGTCGCATTTGCTAAGAACCAGTCATTTATATTTTGAATTCATTCAATATCAGGGTTTATTCATTTGATTTATTATCCTTAAGGTAAATTCAGTTGTTGCCGTTTCCCAAACAAAGGCCACCCACATCTTACGTACCATATAATAAACTACCAGATAATCCTACATTTATATAACAGGGTTTCCCACAGCTGTCTATAGGCGAGGGGCAGCGCCTCCGCTAAATGACCGCCTCTACAAACAAATTAACTTTTCACAACGTACGCGTGCGTTCATGTCAGCATCTGCATTCAATTTGAGTCGACTCAGAACTATACAAATTTTAGGGTACAGCCCTACGCTATTGCTTGCCTCTTTCTCGGAAGCACCCCTCCACTAAACCTTTTTTGTGGGAAGCCTTACGTCTTGCTGTCGGCTAGGGCCAGGCGGTCTCGCAGCACCTTCAACTCAGACTCCTTCTCGCTGGCACTCAGGTGGCTCTGGAACTCCTTCTGCCGATTGGTGGAGAGAAGAGCCTCCAGGTTGCGGACCGTCAGCCTCTCGCTGGCCAGCTGCTTCTTCAGGAGCTCGCCCTCTGAGCCAACGTCCTGCAGCTCTGCGGTGAGCTGCAAGACACACACACACACACACACACACACACACACACGTTGAACCAGGGATATTGTCATATCTACAGCTTGGTGAGGTAGAAAGATGCAGTGTGGACATGGCTTGGCCTCTCTGCAACATGTCCACCACAGCTAAAGTGTGACTTTACCCTCTCCAGCTCCATGCTCTTGGAGGTGAGGTGGCGGGCCGTCAGCTCCTTGCCAGAGTCCAGTTTGACGCAGAGCTCCCTGACGGAGGCCAGGTCCGAGAGCAGGGCGGCCTTCTCCCCCTGCGCCCCCTTCAGCTCCTCCTCCAGGCGGGACATGCCCCGGGCCAGTGAGGACACCTGGGCCTCGTAGGCCTGCAGGGCGTGCATGTGCTGGGGGAGACAGAGATCAGGTTTGATCATGT
The DNA here is from genome assembly GCA_900303215.1 of Trachyrincus scabrus. Taxonomy (NCBI): domain Eukaryota; kingdom Metazoa; phylum Chordata; class Actinopteri; order Gadiformes; family Macrouridae; genus Trachyrincus; species Trachyrincus scabrus. The sequence continues at coordinate 12,187 of OMNO01063851.1, forward strand.
GGTCATAATTGTGTCTTTGAGCAAAAATGTTTTCCATGCCTTTAGATATCACAATAACTATTTACAGAAACAAAAACAAACAATGTAACTGCATAAGAAGTGAGTAGAATGAGCAGGCATTGAGCGAGAGTGAGAGGTAGACTTGCTCACCTGCTGGATCTCCGTCTCCTGGTGGCTGATGGTCTGGCGGAGGTGTCTGCGCTCCGTGTCGGAGGAGAGCAGCTCCAGTCGGATGGAGCTGGTGAAGCCCTCGGCCTGCTGGAGCTTCTGGTCCCGCTCCTCCAGTGCCGCGTGGGCCAGGCCGAACCGCTCCAGCAGCTCCTGGCTCTGCAGCTCCTGCACGCCCGCAGGGACCGACACAAACGCTCTTTAATACACTATTAGTATTTCATTCAGTATAATTATGATCATCAATGTCATTGAATGTAATGCAGAATGCCATTTAAATGCAGATTTTCTTTTTTTTCTTCATTTTTATCACGGTTGATTTATTGTTTTTAATAAAGTATTAGTATTTTATTCAGTATTATTATGATTATCATTGTGATGTGTGCTAGACATCCCACCCACTCAAAGTGTTCTTGGCTCCCTCTCATTAATAAGTGATTAGTAGCAGGTGGACGGGCCTGGCGGTAGAATAAATGGGCATAAATAGATACAGATGAGTACTATACTAGTCATTTAGGTGCAGCTATACCTCTATTCACGAGTCATTTAGGTACTCAGTCTCACAAATCGGCATACAAGCTCAAATCTGGGGCGGGCGTTTCACTTCCTTTCGCTTCATATTTATTTCGACCAATCAATGTTGCTGAAGGCGGGGATGTGTAAGCGTGTAATTGGCCACACAAACTCGGCAGCAGTAAACTGTAAAAAAGTGTGTTAATGTTTCAAATCAACGGCGAACCCCCCTAGTCACTACTACACCATCCTGAGCCCCGTAGAGTAGTTGTACAGTGTCGGAGTGGCGCCAACAGTGTTCCTTGCCTTGGCAGTGATCAGTTTCTCGATTCTGGCCACCTCGGAGATGTAGGAGTGGACTCTGGACTTGAGCTCGTCTTTCTCGTGCAGGGCCTCCTCCATCTCCACGTGCACGGCCTGAGGAGACAGCAGAGCGCACCTCATGGCCCTGTACCCACATTAATACATGCTTTCTATCTGTTATCGACTTATCTAGTTCCACAGTCACTGCCGCTACCATGACTGCATATTTGACAACACGATAGTATCTGAAGAAAAATACTTTTTTCCATGGAACATAGAACAAGCCTATACATAGACATAAGACTTCAATGCAAGACAAATACAGATTTGATTTTGCTGCTATTGATTTAGATCTATTTCAGTAAGAGAGGGACGAGTATTTGCGACGTCCCAAAACGTCAGAAATGTCGCAAATAAATATATCACTGCAAGTTAGACAGTGTACAACTTTTGAGCTGCTATTGATTTAAAAACGGTGCCCATTGTGCACCTGGTTCTCCCGGGTCATGGTGGCCAGGTCGGACTGCAGCCTCCGGTTCTCCCGGAGGGACACCTCTCTGGCCCGACCGTGCTCCGCCACCTCCGCCTGTGCTACGTCCAGCTGTCTCCTCAGGCTGGCTAGCTCTCTGTCCCGGCTGCCCACACAGCCCTTCAGCTGCCTGCACGCATGCACATGCACACACGCACACACACACACAGCTTTACTCCAACGCAAACAGGACGTTTTTATCTGGGTTTTTTGTTTTTTTTGGTTGTGTTTTCCTGTTCTTGCTGAATTTTTGTACAACAGAATCCACGTAATACTACATTACATATAACTACGTAATACCTTTAACTTACCCTAGAGAGTTGTCCATGTTTGTGACTGTGATTCGTAGATCCTCAAGGGTCTTTTCCTGAGCAAGAGGAATAGATGAATACAAAAAAGATTAGGGAACAAACACAAGTGTATTGATAAAGAATCTAAATCGTACATTGTAGAATGAAAACAAATACTTAGTCATTTGTACTGGGGAAAAGCTACCTTCCTGGCCAGTTCCTCCTGGAGCTCCACCAAGCTCTCCGTCTTGAGGTCCACCTCGTCCTGCAGGGCATCCTTCTCCTGGTCCAGGGCTGTGATGGACTTGTGAAGAGCAGCCACCTCCTCCTTGTGGCAGGAGCCCACTCCACTGAGTTCCCCTGGGAGGGGGAAACGTATTGAGAATTATGACACTAAAGAAAAGGTTCAGCGGCACTTCATTCCTCACAGATATTGGACCTGAACTTAAAGTCTTGGAGGTTGAGTTGACACTATGAAAATCACCACTAAATCAGGCAAAAAACCTGGGTATATGGTTTTCATGCAGTGTTTCATTACATTAGTAGCCGGCAAAGCAGTGACCACATTCATTTTCATCATGCTATACGCTGAATCATGATTTGATCAGATTTTGAATAGATTGGGTGGAAAAGAAAACACATTTCAGTCAACAACAGTTGCTGTCATTGGTCTTTGAGGGAACCTCTAGCAGCCCACCCCTCCCCTCAGTACATCCATGTACAGAAGCTCACCTAGTCTCTCCTCCAGTTGTCCGATGTGCTTCTGGGCAGCGTGGAGCTCATTGGCCTTGACGGACAGTCTGTGTTGGACGTCGGACAGCGAGCGCTCCATCTGCTCCTGCAGCAGCCTGGACACACATGACATCATCAACACAAGACAGACTAGAGTGGGCCTTTATTCCAGCAGCAGCACAAAAGACAACGTGAGGAGATTCAATCACAATGTTTTAGGTACACACGCTACTGTACACATTCTACATATAGTTGACCAAATGGATGCCGCAATTATTGTCCTTACACAGTCACCACAAAATGATGGTGGTCATCACTAGTGTCACTATGGTGACATTGTAGTGATGCTACTGTAACTGTGGTGACACAGTGGTGATGCTACTGTAACTATGGCGGCATAGTGGTGATGCTACTGTAACTGTGGTGACACTGTGGTGATGCTACTGTAACTGTGGTGACACTGTGGTGATGCTACTGTAACTGTGGTGACACTGTGGTGATGCTACTGTAACTGTGGTGACACTGTAGTGATGCTACTGTAACTGGTGACACTGTGGTGATGCTACTGTAACTGTGGTGACACTGTAGTGATGCTACTGTAACTATGGTGACACTGTAGTGATGCTACTGTAACTATGGTGACACTGTGGTGATTCTACTGTAACTATGGCGGCATAGTGGTGATGCTACTGTAGCTGTGGTGACAGTGTAGTGATGCTACTGTAACTCTGGTGACACTGTGGTGATGCTACTGTAGCTGTGGTGACACTGTGGTGATGCTACTGTAACTATGGCGGCATAGTGGTGATGCTACTGTAGCTGTGGTGACAGTCGTGTTTTTGTGGACGCTACATGAGGATGCCGTGCTCTCCTCTTGGGCACCGACCTGAGAGCGCTGCTCT
>OMNO01063864.1:7696-23372 GCA_900303215.1 Trachyrincus scabrus
GTTGAATGGCCCATCATATAACTGTAGGCCTATAAATAAATATAAGTTTTAACATAGACATGCGTCTCATTGGACTCCACAGCTTTCCTGTGTGGCTGCAGACAGCTTTAGCAGAGTGGGCTGTGTGTGTGTGTGTGTGTGTGTGCGTTCATGTGCGTGTGTGTGTGTGCATGCATGTCCCTGTGTGTGTGCATGTGTGTGTCTCTGAATGTGTGTTTTTGTGTGTGCGTTCATGTGCGTGTGTGTGTGTGCATGCATGTCCCTGTGTGTGTGTGCACGTGTGTGTCTCTGAGTGTGTGTGTGTGCGCATGCGTATGTGTATGTGTGCGTGTGCGTGCATGTGCGTATGCGTGTGTGTGTGTCTGTGTGTGTGTGTGTGTGTGCGCGTGTGTGTGTGCAGTTTGAGAACAACGTGAGTCGCCCACACTGGAGCTCCAGTAGCAGCAGCAGTCGTCTCTGTGGAGCTCAGGGCCATCACACGGACAGATTATATAATATGTGCACAGAGAGCCAGATAACGCCTCACCGTACCTACATCATTACAGCAGACGATTAAAATTATATATTCATTTCCCCAGAGAAATAGGATGTCTCTATGATTTTTTTGGGGAACAGTAAATATACAATATTCTAGACGGTATGATTATAGATGTGAGGAGATGAACTGTGTTAAGACAAGAAAAAACATTGTGGAGTGCTTACTGACAGCACAGTGAAGAGGGTTTTGCTGGGCCTTCATAACTGCTGCCCTAGGAGAGGTCTCCCAAGAAAAGCAGAACATATTTATAAATCCATCCACTGACCTTTGCTGCCCTTCGTCCGGTCACAGTTACTTATATCTGTTGCATCCCACCCCCTGCACCCCACTCCACCCAATCGAAGCATCTCAAACCCAACACGCACACACACATACACACACACACACACACACACACACAAGCAAGCACTCAGAGACGCAGGGAGAGACATGCACACACACACACGCACACTCATGAGCACACACACGAGCACACACACTCATAAAGACGCGCGTGTGCGCGCACACACACACACACACACACACACACACACACACACACAGGGGCATGCACCCTACACACACACACTACCAACCCAATGTTCCAATCCCCAGCAGCCAGTATGTGACAAATGAGTACTGTCAGCCGGCTAAATGCCTGCTTGTGTTTTTATTACTGTTATGGAATACACTATTGAGGTCGCCTTTTTGATAGATTCCACTATTGACTTTACACTCGTGTCCACCTTGAGTAAAAAGATAAAAGCAGGTATTTTACCTGTCAGGTGACTATTATCATGATCTTGAGATACAAAGTTCCACGGTCTCGATTCCCTTCACAATTTTGAACACACCCATGATCCAAAAATACCTAAACAAAAGATATTATCTTAGAAAAGTGAAAAATACCCCTTTCCACCGAAAACTAAAAAAATATATCTGGTGATATCTTTTTTCCAGTAGCATTTTTCCATAGTATTTTTCAAATCGATTTATTTGGAAAGACTACCACACTAAAATGTGGTCGAATAGCAGTGGTCCAACCTGTCTGTAGCACTAGCACACTTAGCCACCATGTCAAGGTTGTGCATTTAAGGGCCATTAGAGGACTGGCTTGGAGTTGTCTTGTCAGCCTGCATTTGTCCACTGGACCGCGGCATCCATTCTATCCTGTCTGATAGGCTGTGACATCATCCTCTGTGTTAAATGTTTAAGTCCCACAATGTGAACTCAACTGTAGTGCACTGAGCAGTAGCCTACTGCTACTGCTACTGCAGTGGCAAGATCATCTGGCTAGGGAATGGCTTCCCTGTGTGTAATTGCTATAGAGATGACAAATCATGTGATCATTACTTATTTACCCAGATCTCTAGATCTGGCTTTGTTTTTCGGCTTAAGAAAATAACAGAGGTGGAGGAAATACGCAAATGCTTGCTACACTGCTTGTGAGTGTCGTTGGTATTTATCTTTGCAATTCTTAAAAAACAAATAGATATTAAGTTGCAATAAATCAAAATATTTACAACATGAATTCCACAATAGTTGTTGCTTTGATTAGAGAAGTAACAGGGAAATACTCCCTTGAAAAGGGTTATACATACAGAGTGAAATGAAAATCCATAGAAATGTTGGATCATCAAAGGGTGGATCATAATAAAACGTCATATTTCTCAACGTGGCTGCACGTCGTCTTCAAAAATGATTTTCAAATGGCGATATTTGTGGCGCGGCGATTTGTGGCACGGTTATTAGCTGATATTCTTCTCCGTGGAAGAAAAATATTAAATGAACTTGCCCTTTCCAGAAAGCTTAACCTTTTAAAATGCCAGGCAGAGGTTTTAGAATAAGTATGGCACATTCTCAGAAGCTTTTTTCTTCTCTTTTAGTGGCTGATGATGACCTATAGCAGCGCGGCATCGAAGGAGGGCCTGACAGTGATGAATCCAGGGGCCCCGGGCTATTTGTTATCGTTCAAACATGTTCCCGGGGACACCTTTTAAAGTGGCGCGCCACTCTCATGGAGGTGGAATGACCTGTCTGAGGACTGGGGACCCGCGAAGCACACGTTACCGTCAACCGACAAACCGACAGGGTATTCTTCTTCTTTTTATTTTTTTGCCAAATGAAGCTCTCTGTTGCTGCTTAATACCATATATGCCGATAATATTCAATGGGAATTGAGTTTTATTTTTATTTTTTATGTGTGTGTGTGGGTGTTGGCGGTGCAGTTGGCGGGAAAATAAAGCATACCTCTTCACCTGGGTGACAGGGCAATTTATCAGGTCTGAAGCAGATCAATCCAGCCCTATCTCGTGCGGATTTCCCCTGCCATTCTTGTCAGCACTCAAGCTGTCATAAGTAATCAGGGGCTCTTATGTCAAAATAAATGGCTTTTCTTTTCATCTTTTTTTTTCATCCAGTGGGGTCAAATAATTTTTTTTGTGTGAGAACATGCAAAGGTGGAGTAAGTGTGTAAAGAGTTAAGTGCTGCCGTCGGAGGGAATGGAGGTTAAACGGTTTACCTTTGTCACATGTACAAAGGTGTAATGAGACTCTAGCAGCACGGAGATGGAGATCAGTCACTCTCATCGTACACATGTATGACTTTAGGTCTACGCGGTCAGGGCAGCCTGGTGGTTGGGTATTGGACTCCCGAGGTGAATGCCTACAGGTAGACGGCGAACCCCAGCATTCCCAGTCTACCTGTAGCAAGATATCCCCTACCTGCCCATTAATAATATGTATCAAAAAAGTCACTTTGGTTAAAAGTGTCTAAGTGCTAAGTAGTAAACTGATATTGCGTTTCTTTAGTTAGCTGAAATTCTGTTGATAAGCGCAATGTCTGTTCTGATGGTGGATTTATTTGTTTGAAATACATGCCATTAGCTAATATTTCAGTAATGCACACTGTAGGCTAAATCAAGCCACAGGATTCAACGTGCACACTTACTGTACAGGATGACATTTGCCATTATAAAATTGAGGTAATTAATTGCATATGGAAAAGAAAACATCCAAAGGTCTACAGTGTAAACATTGCAGACATACAACATCTGCTTCTCCCCTTACAACATCAATAAACCCAGCACAGTTCATCTGTAGATCAAGTGAATAGGTAATTTGCACAGTGCTTGCATCCATACAACCCTTACAAGAGACCTCATCCGTGCTTCAAAACATTCACGCTATATATTTAATATATTAATATTCCATTTCTTATTCCGTACAATGTTAATGGCAATGTGTTTTGAGTAGTCACCACATTGATTTTGATCATAATGGTCGTTTGTCATATTCTACTTTTATAATTACATCAGAACACTGTAACATTAGCCGCCATTAATAATGACTTTTCTTGTATTGATTTCTCTGGCTACGGAGCTATTGCATTTTTCATATCGTCGTGGAGTTGTCATGTTGCGCAGGAGTGATTTCAGAAGAGCCGGCATCGCCGCCATAGCCCTATTTCCCACTTAAAGGCCCATGACGGCCTCGCCAATGCCCCCGATGTAATTATAGCGACAGTTGTAGTGTCGAGCAAAACACTATACAGAGAGTTCTGTATAATGTCCCTCCCCCCACACACACCCTGCTGCTACCCGTGACAGCTTTCGTCCCGGGGATATGCAAATACAATCAAATAAGGAGAGTCTTTACATTGCCGCGGATGTTTCCAAGGTGTTTCTATGGTGATTTGAATGATTCTGGGCTCATTCCGGCTCCCTGGCATCCCAACGAGACGAGCCTCTTTGTCATCACAGTCCTGTCAAAGACTTCTTCTCTGTGTTTCCATTCATGAAACATATACGCTTAAGTGTGTAATAACTGTTCGGTCAGGAAAATAGGACGAATAATAACAACGATTCTACATTCCTCGCTGTTAAAACACGTTGTTGCTCAGTGATTTTGGGTATTTTAATCGGCCGCTGCTTAACCATTCTGTTCGCGGAATCACATTAGCTAAATTATTATTTTATCAGTCTAAAGAATGCATGGAAAAAGCTGACATAATGTAATGGCGGAAATCCAATTTGAATTGATTGACAGTACGAGATGCACTAAGCCCATATTTTATATCCCTCTGCCCTTTTTAATTGCCAGGATATTTGCATTGGAAACAGGGCCCGTTTTCTGCCAGTAATTAGTCAAGCTCCTGTGACTTTGAAAATGTATTCTTCAGGTTCTGTATGGCAGGAATCTCAAACAGTGGAACGCTGAAGCAATAGAGAATGTGAAGGAGTCAGAAACATCAGGACCCTCCCTGTAGAATAACAAGATGAGGAAGTGCAGTGCTGGTACACACGGACGAGAACTGACCACACACACACACACACACACACACACACACACACACACACACACACACACTCTCATACATAGTGCATTCTAGCTGACCTATTGCCATTAATGATGTGCAATATTCACACAGCAGGCTAGTGAATGTTTCATTACAGCTGCCAAGAACCTGAGTGCATTATTTACAACTATAGCTTCTACAGCGTGCCGTTCAGATGGGCACTGGAGCCAGAGTATTCTTATTAATTGCAGGTTTGCAGGAAATGTAAAAAAAATTTGAGAGGTTGGATATCGTTATTGTATATCAAATATTGAGTATTACACATGAACACATGGTTCGGTCGTGTCATGTTTTTTTAATAATAATATGTAATATTTAAGATACGTTTTCTTTCATAATACAGCAGTAGGTTGGTTATATGACCCTGGATGTTGCAGAGGATCATTCACGAGAACGTGATAACCAACACGACACAACGGATAGGTAGTAATTATTTGGAATGATGACTGACCGTGACATTTTGGTTCCTATGTCTCATTATCCACCGACATGTGTGTTCCTCTCACACAGTGGACTGCACTCGGCTAGGATACCTGCACTACCGCTGGGATACAGACAGACCGTAAGGTGCCCTTGTTGGTACTGTGGCTACTGCTTTGTGTATTGGTTTTTCAATCTTTCCCCCTGGCTTAATTTCCTTTCACTTCTTCATGATTGGTATCGTAACTCACCACCTTATTAAACCCTTGTCGCGTTCTAATGAAGGTGTGCAGTAAATAAAATAAAATAAGATAACTGTCATGTACGACAGTAGCCTACGGGGTGTTTTGTGTTCACGTTCTGACGTCTAGCTTTACGTGTGCGCGTACGTTTGGCGTACGTTTTGCTTTACGCGCGTGTGCGTTGTCAGAGTGAACCGTGTGGATCTCAGTTCTTTCATTGTACATTAGAATATAAACAACAATAACCTTACATGAAAACACTGGCTACCGAGTTAGTGCTGCTGCCACATATCTGCTGTTAACGCTGAGCTACGGTGGCGGAGACGTGTCCAACGAACTGCATATCCAAAATTCGAAAAACACAAGCGCATTAACGGAAAACACAAATGCAAAAGCCACAACATAACGCAAGTGAGCGTTGAAACGGGATGACTATTATTGCCGGTGGACTATTATTCCTACACATGTGGAAGAGGAAAGTTCTTTGCCTGTTTGAGAAGTTTTATTACAGATTACAATGTATTGTTCTTTTTGTGGATTCAACCTGCGTTCTGAAACGGCATTCTGCAGTTTATGTGGCAAGAACATCAAATTCAAAGGCTTGATGCCGATAAGCCTGGCCCTAATAGAGGTAACGATTCAAAGATCACTTATTTTTTAATTAGGCTTAGGCTATCCACATTTAATACTGTATGAGTATAGATCAGAAGACTGGATGAGTGAACAACAGGATTAGCAGTGATCTATGCACTGTCTTAAAGGGACATTCCACAGATTTTCGATATTTTAATGGTCTCCAAGTTGCCTAACAAAAAGCCTACAAATTAAAAAACTGCTTATAAATGCGTTATGTGGATCAAAGTACGGCTATTTTCATTCCCTGGAATGTCCCAGCAAATGGCTTTTTCTCAGGACTTCCCGGGATTTAAAAAAACTACAAGCCCTTTCTCTGTGCCCTCCCCTCTCTGCAAAATCACCCTGGCCAATCAGCTTGGAGTTTAGCTCTGTGAGATTCAGTTGCCTTGTTGTTGTTAGCCTGAAGAGCTACACAAGATTTTACAATGGCTGCTAGCAATGAATACCAGTCTACAGATCAAATGAGGACTCTAACTTTAGCCAAGTCTTACTGAGTGGAAGGAATGACGGATATTTATTTGAGCCAGAATACACAGAAGAGGAAATCTTACAGTGGAGATGGCAGCAACAGCGTGTTCACTGTCCTGCCGTTTAGCGTCTCTCATTCAAGTAATAAAGTATCGCTGCATGGACGTTTGACAAATAGTTTTACGGCTATTTTTTATAAATGCAGTATTACCATTACTAAACCACTCATTTTTTATTTTACTCATGCACTTTCAGCATTTCATTCAATGAACGAATACAAGCAATGCATGTATACATGCAGCATGGACGTTTGCAAATAGGTTTATGACGATGTTTATTTATGCAGTATAGCTTACTGATTTACTCATGAAGTATTAGCGAAAGTGAACCACGGCAGGCTCACGAAGATTACGGTCTGGCATTTATACTGTGAAGACGAGGATTACAATGTCTGCGAGGGCTACAGAAGACGGTACAGACCAGTCCATGATACAAACCCACCGGCTGATGTGGAAACGGGACCTGGCACAATCTCCGTTATCAACTCTTACAGACCATGGGTATATTATAATAACACGGACAGGATTGAATGAGTGACACTGTTTTACAATGCTAAATAGTTACATGTGAAATGTGATGGCAGCCGCTTTAGCAACTCGATATCCCATACAACCAAGCACGGAACAATGAGACGGCATGACGTTATCCACATAGTCCACAGGTCGAGAAATATAACATACGAAACTCTAAACAAAAGTAGCCGAGCCTCTATCTGCCTCTCGGAGCGCTCTCTCGCCTGGATGCAAATAAGTTCCCGTCCGCCTCGACTCATTTGCTTGCCGCGCACCATGGACTTAAACTGACAATATTCTACAACTCACGCCTGTACTTTATTCTGAGCATTTTAGTTTGGTTTTTGGGTACATTTCAACGGCTTGGGACACGATGATCACACTATTATTAATTTCATTTATTATTAATTTAATGATATTTGATTGGACTCTGTTTGAAGCAGGAAGCACAGGAAAAAAGTGCACTGGCTTCATTCTGGAAATACCGGAGTTTAAAAGAGAAGGAGAGACAATCATGTTTCAAAAAGAAAAAAGAACCACTGAAAGAAAACCGTGTGAAGATAACTTCTCATCCAGTATTTTGATCTGTACTCATATAGTATACAATGTGGATAGCATAAGCCTAATTAAAAAATAAGTCATCCTTGAAACCTTCACTTGTGCCAGGCTTATCGCCGTCGGCCTCATACAAGAATTTGATATTCTTGCCACAGGAACTGCACAATGCCGTTTCAGAATGCAGGTTGAATCCACAAAAAGAACAATACATTGTAATCTGTAATAAAACTTCTCAAACGGGCAAGAACTTTCCTCTTCCACATGTGTAGGCAATAATAGTCCGCCGGCAATAATAGTCATCCCGTTTCATTGTCAACATCCGTTGACGCTCTCTTCCGTTATGTTGTGGTTTTTGCATTTGGTGTTGTGGCTTTTGCATTTGTGTTTTCCGTTGATGCGCTTGTGTTTTTCGACATTGCAAAGCGTTTTGGATATGCAGTTGGACACGTCTCAGACACCATACAGAGCTACGTAGAAAGCATAGGCGCAGTTGGTTTAGGGGGCTCACTGAACCCCCTAGTGGCCGTAGCCAGAAATGCAAGTAGGGATTGAAATATTATCTATATTTGTTATAATAACACATAACTATTAATTTATTTTAATGCCTTGCTCTATAATAGTAAAAACTTAAATTAATTATTACTAATTATTAATATTATAAACTAATTGTGTGACTGTGATTATTTTCATAAAACATTGGTTCTGGTCTAATTTTGTGGTATGGCAGCCTGCATGGGCCCATTACAGGCAAGGAAGGAGAGGTTACAAACTTCCTCAGCTCACCACCACTGCCTTGAAAGAAGACTTTTTCACATGATCAAATAATGGATATACGCTTGCTTTGCGGAAAACAAACAACAACACCAGCTGCTCGGAAACTGCGTATTAGACGCCACGGGGTAGGCCTACCAGCAGACCTGCGAGGCTCATCTCTGGAGAAACGCTAATAGCTGGGATCTGTAACTGTTTTACTGTTGGGTTCGGTTTTGCGGTCTGTGCGAGTTCGGTTATGTCGGGATATGAAAATGCACCTGCTTATTCATTTTCATGTAAACCAAGCCTCTGTTGTAGGACTTTTTTCTTTTAGTGAGCCCACAACCTTAAAGTTCAAACTGCGCCTGGAAAGTATGTCGAGGTAATTTAGGACTGGATTTTATAATCCCTCTTATGGATACATGAGGAAGGGAGGTCTAATGATCGTGTTTCTTATGAAGCACAATACGATCCATACTAAATGTTGCTAATAACAACATGAGGCCATTTAAAAATAGTGAAATGTTTCAGGTCAACTCGAAAAAACAGGATTAAATATTACACTGATACCTCAATAAGGTGGGATGTATACACATTATGCATGACTGTTCAGTGGTTGAAGGAATTCATAAATGGCTCGATGAATGGATTAATGGATAAATTACTGAATGGATGAATGTGAACACCATTTTAAAATCAGGGTAGAATCCCATGATCATTGTATGTCTCTGTCTTCGATTTTTAGTTTGTTTTTGTTTTGCATCAAAATAATTTTCTTGTATTTTTGAATAGATTGTTTTGTATAAGTAAATCAAAAATGGCAATACAAATATCTATCATAAAATTCCAAATAAATCAGGGGAGAAAATAACTTGATCAATGTACCAAATGACCTTGTATTACTTCAGAATATGTTGTGCCCTGAATGTAGTTTTGTAACAGTTAATATGGAGAACACACTGAATCTTATGAAGTAATTTCCTCCTCTCTAAACTGCAAATTGACCTGACTGGACTGTCAAATGAACTGACTAAACCAAGAAGGAAATTGCATTGCTTCAAATTTTGAAGGGAGCCTTAGTCAAACTGTTATCTTAATCTGATCATTCTGACTAATCAGGGCATTGTGTGCATCCTAACGCACCTATTCAGGAGCAATGGGCTCTGCAGATAGTGTTTGTCTCCTGGTAATTTCATACTAATCATATGAGCTCCTGTGGCAGACATAAGCCTTTGGCTGCCCCGGACATGCACTGATAGCCCCGATAGCCTGATTCAAGAGAGATTCTGCTGGTGCAATTCACTCCTGCTGTGTGTGTGTGTGTGTGTGTGTGTATGTGTGTGTGTGTGTATGTGTGTATGCGTGTCTGCGTGTGTGTATATTTGGTGCACATGGGTATGTATTCGTGCGTGGGTGGGTGTGTGCATACGGGGTGCATGTGGGCGCATGTGTGTGTCTATAATTGCATGCTTAAATTAAACATTTGCATGTTTAACTTTCCGCTTTTCAACTTTTTCGCCGAGCACATACACAGCTCACGGAAAAAAACACGTTTGAAGTCAAGGTACCCCCCACCTTCCCAGCCTCCCCTGCCATTCAGTGATTAACCACCACTCCATATAAGTATATATCTAATTATGATTTATTCTCTGCGTTCCGCGGCTGGGGTCTCCATATGGCATATCCGATGTCTCCCTCCTCCCATGCTGCGCGGGGCCGGGGCGGTCACGTGGGCCCCGGTGCACAGCGGAGCCCTGGGGAAGAGAGTGAAGTGTGTCAGCCTGTGCGACTGATAAGGCTCTTCTGTCACACTCAGACCAAAGAGTGTTTGCTCGGGAGCCAGGGAGCATGAAGGGATTGGGCCGCCGCACACAGCGGTATTCTAGTTCCCAGGAACTGTGTCACATCACTTACATATCAGTCTTTTTTTTAAGGGGAGGGGTTGGGGTGTGTGTGTGTGTGTGTGTGTGTGTGTGTGGTTGATAGTTGGTTTAAGCAGCCTCACCTGGCCCCGGTCGGGCTGATTGGACTCTGGGGCTGGGTGAGGCTGCACACCTGTGATGCGTTGGGTGATCAAGGTACGCAGGTTAAACCAGCCTTCACCACACACACACACACACACACACACACACACACACTCTCTCTGACATGGCAGCATGTAACACCTGCTCTGCTTTTTTTTTTCCATCTCGCCAATAAACTGGTTTGATAAAACATCCACCTGTGTCCTGTGCATTGGAGGAGCCCAGCACAGACCCTAACACATGCCACTTGGCACCATGTGGTAGGGTCTACTGCCACGGGCGGGGTATGACCAAGACAAATGGAAACCTGTATATCGCATAATCACATTTGTGTCATCGCATAATCACGTGAAAAATGTGCATGTAAACACGTCGATGGAGTTACTGTGGGGTGAACCTGAATGCAACACTAGCATGTAGAGAGAGAGAGAGGGAGAGGGAGAGGGAGAGGGAGAGAGAGGAGAGCAGATTTTGTTATCGCTGTCCTATATCGGGCCAAGACTGATGGGCTCTCTCTGAATATCATTGAGCTTGAGCTACATGATCTGGGCTCTTTTCCCACTACACACTTAATTCACCCCCTAACCTGTCATTACGTGTCTTTCACAAGACTAGCACGTTCGTATGATTGCGGGGTTATATATCGCTCTGCTGCGGTGACAGAGCGATGTCTTCTGCATGCTAGGGCCATGCAAGGGAAGGCGCAGATGGATAGGTAAGTTGAGTCCATTGTGACAAAAATAAATGAAGTTGGCAATTATTGCCGATGTGGGCACCCTAATCATCCTGTGACATCTTATTGAGGTGGACGGCTGGGTTTCTTGGGTTCCGCTAAAGAGCGCTTGTCACACGGAGAGAGGAGAGAAAAAAAAAGCACACAATTTATAGGATCCTTTACCCGATCGTGATTCTTGCTAAACTGGAGTCCTTACTGGTGTATTAAATCGTATATAGCGTGGTTATACGGATACCCATTAGCTGAAAGGTCTGAGGTAATCTGTGTGAGATGTATGAATTCATATGCACACCTGGATCTGCATGTGCAAACTGTGGGAAAGTTCTGTGCATACTCTTAGCGAGAAAGGGAATGTACTGTATGTCTCGTGCTCAATCACAATAAATGCATGACATGGCAGCATTATGTACGGACGAAAACCAAATCCAGAGGCTTTCTTAAAGAAAGTATAGTGTATTTTGTGATTCACTTGCACCAAATAGACAGGGCAACCAAACCTGCAACCAGCACTGTTCCAGCAATATTCTGCATTTTAATCAGAGTATTCAAAACGAATAACATGTGATGGTATAGGTGCACCCCGGCGAGTGCATTTCACAGAAAAACCAACCAATAAAAAGTCATTAAACGTGTCTTTTGTTTTTCCCCACCAAGATTGTATCGGTATTTTGCCCACTATGACAAAATTGAATTCCTGTGTATATTGGTTTTTAGAAGAAAGGGAGCAGCATATTTTCCCAAAATGTTCTAATTAGACATAATGCAGCAAAATCATTTAGCATCGGTGATAGCAAAGCCTTATCTTAACGACGTCGGCTCCCCCTGTAGCTGATAATGATTTTTGTCTTTATGGGGCTCGGTTTGAAATGCTGCATGATTATCTCACACTGAGCACCAGCGTGGACCTAAACAGACTAATTACATTGGCCCCTCCTCAGAAGTGCATGGCATCTTTGTGAGTGATAATACAATTACCTTATGCATCAAGAAGCCCACATTTCATCATGCTGGGTGACTTCAGTATGTTTGTGTGTGTGTGTGTGTGTGTGTGTGTGCGTGTGTGTGCGCACAGAGCCTCAAGTGATGGTTTGCCACGATATCACTTTGATAGCCTGTGCGTTGGTGTTTTTACCAGAGCGAGAGAGACTTGGTCATGGTTGTGACACGGGTCATAATGACCTCACTCACTAAGGTCACACACACACACACACACACACACACACACACACACACACACGTTACCTTAGCCAGAGGGGCCCTTGACACAGATGCTTTTGGCGAGGAGGGAATCTATTGATCCTGCCCTGAGGCCTGGAGGAGTGAGTTGTGGGAATTGGCCTCCACTTTGACCCCTGCCCCGGTGAAGAGGGAACCAGATGAAGAGGTCGGACCACATCATGAGTACATTCACACGATTGATTGAGTAACGCTATAAGAATATTCCACTAATACATTCAGTAGACCCAGTGAGTCAACACCCTCATGGTCAGACCCCTTAACGGAAATTGCGGCAGGTTATTGGAAAATATGACGATTTTTATATGCACATTGGATGACAATTACCCTTGTCTTTTTGTTGAGGACCAAGTCCACCAGAGTCAAACGGAACGACGCCGTGTGTTAGAGTATCAATAGCCCGAGCCCTGTCCAATGTCAACGTAATTAAAAACTACATTTCCAAAGAGCTTTGCCGAGGGCGATAAATGGGCCAGTAATCCCTTAATTGTTCTCTTTTAGGTTGAAACACGGGAATGATAGATAGACTTCACTTCATGTATCGCCAAGGAACGAATGTCGCAGCTTGCAAATGTGTTGCAGAGTAGTGGGTAGGTGTAACGTCTAACGCTTCAAACACATGCCAAGATTCAGACGGGCGGTCAGAACCACGGACAGTTCCGCTCCTTGTGTCTTTTCCGGGTATATTTTGCTGTCATGTTCATGGTAGCTGCAGGCGCGTTGCAGAATTTTAATGAAAATTTAAAAAAAGGAAATTAATTTGGATTTCATTTTCATATATTCCAACCCAATTTGACCACTTAAGACATTCTGGTGGCCTTTATAGGCCTATACGTATTTTCTTTGGGATATTGTTTGCCTGCTGCAAACGCGACCATGCGTGACATCTTGAGACGGACAGCGGCTGCGGCTGCGGCAGCTGGATGCGGTTATAGGCCGTTTAAAAGCACCGGCCGCCTGAGATTGCGGTGCCTTTATTGATTCGTTAACAATGAGCTAACAACACACGTACGCTCACACATACTCCGCGGTGCCGCGGTGCTGCTCTGTAGCCAACACGCAACCATGCCTTTTATACACGTGACGTCAGCTCATGTTTGACCAACACTTGCCGCAGATCCGAGTTCAGTTCAGCTAATTTCTCTCTACTACCTCTCTGGTATAAAGTCCCTGCATTTTCCCTCTAGTGAGCGTCTCTCTCTCTCTCTCTCTCTCTCTCTCTCTCTCACTCTCACTCTCGCGGGCTCTCTCTCACACTCTCTCTCTCTCTCTCTCTCTCTCTCTCTCTCTCTCTCTCTCTCTCTCTCGCTCTCTCTCTCTTTCTCTCTTTCTCCCGTTTCTCTCATTTGCTCGCTCGCTCGACCGCTCTCCCAGTTGCAAAAAAATGCTCTGCAGCAGGGCTGCACCTCAATGAACCTAATTGGTGCACTGTGAGAGACCAGCTTCAATCCACGGGATTTCCATCGTCCACGGGTCGCATACATATGAATTTCCTTAAACAGAACCTTTTAAGGAGTTGAATAGACAAGTCGGCGAAAATGGCGCAAAGCGTGGTTTTATTCCTACTGTGGCTTTTCGGCAGATCATTCGCTGGATTTCCCAATCAGATCAATATAGGTAAGTGCACCGCAAAACAAAGAAAACCATTTTCTGTGGCTTATGCGAGTGTCTGAAATCCCAAATACTGTGAGGACAAGCCACCCGATCTGCGGCGCGTAAACTTGATTTCGTCGTCGAGACGCGGAGCCTATCTCCGATCATATTTGCTCATTTTATTTTATTGAAAAACACTTTAAGAAAATGTAGCAACACCAGACAATAACTGCACTTATTGCGAGAGAGCAATTGGAGTTCAAGTTAGTGTGTAGGGTAGAAAATGGTCACCCCAATCTCCGTTGGAGTTTAAGATGCCTTCCGCGGTGTAGGCTACGTATGGGTTCAGGCTGTATCTATACGTCTTTCACACGGCTACACCGACACCGCATACACAAACACGACGGTGTAAAATGCTGTGACAGATTGTGGTTCGTATTTCCCTTTCCTTATAGGGGGACTCTTTATGCGATCTACGGTGCAAGAGCACAGCGCTTTCAGGTTCGCTGTCCAACTCTACAACACCAACCAAAACAGCACTGAGAAGCCTTTTCACCTGAACTACAATGTAGACAACCTGGAGTCGTCCAACAGCTTCTCAGTCACCCATGCGTGTAAGTGTGTTTCCGTTTTAGTTATTTACAGGTCGACACATAGGCCTGTTCTTCCTATATATGTACAAAGGTGGGAATAAAGTAGGCCTAGCCTATGGATGCCAGACGTACCAATAACTTACACACTGAGTTGCCTCCCTCAATCGTTGACTCACAGGCTTATAATAACAACAAATGCACATATAGTGTTTGTGTGCAACTTTATGCAAAGAGGAATGCTATGGAATAGGCTGTCCCCTGCAGTCTCCCCGCTGCCTACTCAATACACAGAAGACTTTCATGGTTTAAAAGAAGTTCCCTTAGCAACATGCTGAATGCCATGACACAGCTGGCCTTGAGAGGAAAAGATACAAACAATTACATAAGCAGTGTGTCAAGGCCTGAGTGAGTGGGAGGTTTTCTTGTCCCGTGGTATAGGCACGAACAGAAGCAGTGTTTTTAATATTATTAATTATTAATGATTTACTCTGGTGGAATGTATGATTAATTGCTTTAGCTTTTGATTACACCCCCACCCCCCCCTCTCTTGTTAGCCTTTCATTCATTGCCATTTAGTATGCAAATCAATCTGATTTTTCTTCTTCCTTCATCAATAACGCTTGACTTTCTCCAGGCACGCAGCCGCGGGGATGCTAGTTACTAGATTTGTGTTGGCACCAAGAGTGTAAGTGGGCTATGCTTTATTTGTGGTCTAAAAATAAAAAATAATAATATATGCGGTAGGCCTATTCACTCTGTGTGGGCAGAAAGTGAGAATGAACAAACGAAAAACAGGAACAAACATGGTGGCCATATGATCGCCGTGATTAGCGAGAAATCCCAAATGCAGACTTCCTCTCTCTGTGTGTGTGTGTGTGTATGATTTGGCTGTGCAGAGCCAGCCTCTGGTTCTTCTGCCTTCTTTCCCATGGCCGCAGCGGCCCCCCCTCTCTCACTCACCATGCACCACA
>OMNO01063923.1:5326-15432 GCA_900303215.1 Trachyrincus scabrus
AAGTCTTCCGTTAATGATTGATATTATTCACATTTATTATCAGCAATCACTTGTGTCTGAAGTATATTTTATTAAGAGGGCTATTTGTTTGAATTATAGTTATAATTACATGGGTACCAAGTGGGGTTAATATTTGACGGAATAAAAACACGCTTTGGCTCTAGTCTTATGCATTCCCTGCTTTTCAATTAAGTTCTGTGTTACCAATGTTAAACTTTCATTATTATACTTTCAATATCCAATATTAAACATACAATTTCAGAAATATGATATGATTTGGTTGCAATATTCTCCATGCCACACCCATCGGTGTCATTGATCAAAGATCTCTTTACAAAGTGAAACAACATCCTTGAATTCCTTTCGGAGATCAACATTTTCTTAATTTTGACATGGTCAGCATACAGTCTTTGGCACTACTTTTACTCAAACTATTTTAAAGATTTATTCCAGCTGCACATACTGGAACTCCACAGAACTACACAGCGAGCATGAGGAGTTGTCATGGCAACAGGGACATAACAGAGAGTTATTTCCTCTCATATACAAGGTTTACCAATATATTACATATACAATGTCACATTGCCAGTATACCGCGCCTTGAACACATCATTGACATTTTCCTTTAAGGCACATTGTAATGATTGGGAAGTAACACAATTTTTATTTTTACCATGTTATGCGTTCTCCCTTTCCCTCCAAGGCCTCATGCAAAATGCAACAGGCACAAACATGCGTGGAGTGTGAAGAAGCAGGAGTTAGGGTATTACTGCGCTAATGCCGAGCGCTCCTCTCACTGTGGAATTACAGGCCACACTCTCCACCCACTCATCCTCCATCTCCACTCCACTCCCCCCCACAACCACCAACCCCGTCCCCATAGACAGCACGCAACCTCAGGCGGATTCATCCCTCTGAGCTCGTTCACTTGCTTTTTTCTAAGTCTTTTTTTTGGTTAGCCATTGACGCCTTTGAGCCAAAGCGACTCACAATGAACCCGTATGCAGGTCATTTAGGAGCAGGTAGGGCTACACATCTTGCTCCAGGATATCTACAGATTAGGCTTCATTAAATCCTTTATATATATCTGATGTCTCTCGTCTTGGGTGTTCTGCTTTGGGGTTCCTAGAACGAACTATAACAGTACGATCTGGCCATTATGAACCCCGCAGACACTGATGCTGTTCGTCAGATTCTCGCCAACCGGGGCTCTCTCCTGGGTCAACATTCTCAAGCCCTCAGAGACAGAGACAGCACGGGAGAGGCTTTTAGTCAAGCCTGTGTCGATCAGGATGTTCGGTTGGGGCGACACGAGCAGGCTTTAAAGGACATGGCCATGGCCAGCCTGAAGAGCCTCCACAACCCTCCTACGCCACAGCTATCTCCGGTAGCTCCTAGCCCCGCCCCTAGTTCTCTTCCCGCCGTACGCGAACCCTTTGTCCCTGCGCCCGAATGCTACGACGGCGACTTGGGGTACCTGTAGAGCTTTTTTAGTTTAATGTTCAGTAGTTTTTGAACAGCAACCCCTCACCTATTCATCTGATCGGTCTCGGATTGCTTACCTGCTCGGGTCGCTTAAAGGAGCGGCACTAGCCTGGGCGTCAGCTGTATGGGAGTCCCAGTCGGCAAGTTGCTTCTCATATACTGACTTTACCCTGGAGATGCGGAGGGTTTTCGACCACCCCGTCCGAGGCCAGGAAGGAGCCCAGCGTCTCCTCTCCCTACATCAGGGGTCTCGCAGTGTGGCGGCCTTCGCCATTGAGTTCCGGACTCTCGCGGCGGAGAGCGGATGGAACGGCGAGGCGCTGCAGGGCGCGTTTCGAAGAGCGTTGAATGATTCCGTCAAGTATCAGTTGGCGTCCCGGGAAGAAACATCGGACCTCGATCAACTCATTGCTCTCGTCATCCGAATTGACAATCGGCTCCGCGAACATCGCAGAGAGAGAGGTATCAGACCACAGTATTCCGCTCCTGGTTCCCCGTCGGACGTCTACCACCCACCGTCTTCTAGGGATTCCACGTTTCTTCGAGTTGCCTCTGAATGCTCCGAGTCGGAGCCCATGCAGCTGGGTAGAGCTCGCCTCACGTCTGAGGAATGGGCACCCAGACTGTTCCCCTTGTAGCCCTCGTTGACTCTGGTGCTGATGAGAACTTCATCGATCAGGAGGTGGTAGAGCAGCTGGGCATCGCAACTGAGCTTCTAGATTCCCCTATTGACGCTAAAGCCCTTAATGGGATGCCGCTTGCGCGCATTGAACGCAAGACAGTGCCAGTAACCTTATTATTATCTGGTAATCACCAGGAGAGAATTTCCTTTTTCATTTTAGATTGTCCCCAATCTCCGTTGGTGCTAGGTTTCCCATGGTTGAAGATGCATAATCCTCAGATGGATTGGTCCAATGGCCAAGTTAAGGCCTGGAGTACTTTCTGTCACTCCCATTGCTTGCGTTCTACTCCCGCTCCTGCTAGCAATAAACCGTTACCCCTACAGGAGGCAATTGATTTGTCTTCGGTCCCGGAGGTTTACCATGACCTTGCCGCAGTTTTTAGCAAAGAGGAGGCTTCGTCCCTTCCTCCTCATCGTCCTTATGACTGCGCCATTGACATTTTACCTGGTGCTTCCCTGCCTAGTGGGCGATTATACAACCTCTCTAAACCTGAGTGGGAGGCCATGGAGAATTATATCAGAGACTCTTTGGCTGCAAAGATCATTCGACCGTCCTCGTCTCCAGTAGGGGTTCTCCGGGTTCTTCTTTGTAGGTAAGAAAGATGGAACTCTAAGGCCTTGTATTGACTTCCGAGGCATGAATAATATCACGGTCAAGAACAAATAGCCGCTACCGTTGATCAGCTCTGCGTTCGCTCCTCTGCATGGAGCAACAGTGTTTTCTAAACTGGATCTTCGCAGCGCTTACCACCTCGTCCACATCAATGAGGGGGATGAATGGAAGACGGCATTCAACACCCCATTAGGACATTTTGAGTATTTAGTAATGCCCTTCGGTTTAACGCTCCTGCTGTGTTTCAAGCGTTAGTAAATGACGTTCTCAGGGGTATGTTAAACCGTTTTGTTTTCGTCTATCTGGACAATATTCTGATCTTCTCACAGAACTCTGCTGACCATGAGTCACATGTCCGTCAAGTGCTTCAGTGGCTGCTGGAGAATAGACTTTTTGTTAAAGCGGACAAGTGTGAGTTCCATGTATCCAGTGTTTCCTCCCTGGGATACATTATCTCTCAGGGCCAGGTGAGAATGGATCCCACCAAGGTGTCAGTGGTGAAGGAGTGGCCAACCCCTAATAACCGGAAACAGCTACAATGGTTCTTAGGCTTTGCGAATTTCTACCGCAGGTTTATTCGGGACTACAGCTGAATTGCGGCACCACTCACAGCTCTCACCTCTACTTCCATCCCTTTTAGATGGACCCCTGAGGCAGAGACCGCTTTCAATGAACTTAAGCACCGGTTCATATCCGCACCTGTCCTCGTTCAACCTGACACTGATCTACAGTTCATTGTTGAGGTAGACGATTCGGACACAGGGGTTGGAGCGGTTCTATCTCAGCGTACTCCGTCAGACAGCAAACTCCATCCCTGCACGTTCTTCTCTCAGAAGCTCTGCCCTCTGGGAATTACGATGTAGGCAACAGAGAGCTCCTTGCGGTCAAGATGGCCTTGGAGGAGTGGCGCCACTGGTTAGAGGGAGCTGGTCAGCCGTTTGTTGTTTGGACGGACCACCGTAACCTCACCTATCTGCAGTCAGCTGAGCGTCTGAACTCCCGCTAGGCTAGGTGGGCGCTGTTTTTTGGTCGATTTAATTTCACTTTAACATATCGCCCAGGGTCTCGCAACATTAAACCCGATGCCCCGTCTCGGGTTTACACGGTGGAGGAGGAGAGTTCTGATCCAGTGCCTATTCTTCCATCCACCTGTTTCATCGCCTCTGTCACGTGGGAGATAGAGTCTGTTGTTAGACAGGCCCAGGTCCAACATCCGGATCCTGGGAATGGTCCACCTAACCGCCTGTTCGTACCTGAGCCAGTTATCTCCCAGGTCCATCAGTGGGCGCATTCTACCCGTCTCACCTGTTATCCTGGAATCACCCGTACGCTGCCTGCCTGCCTGTCTACCGGTCCCGTCCGGTCTACCTGCCTTGCGTACCTGGTAACCTGCCTGGTCTACCCGCCTGCCTGTCTGCTGGTCCCACCCGGTTTTACCAACCTTTACCTACCTTGCCGTATCTGTTCATCTACGCTACATTAAATCCTTTATATATATCTGACGTCTCTTGTCTTGGTGTTCTGCTTTGGGGTTCCTAGAACGAACTATAACATAAAATGAAGTATGCGAGTCCCTGCATTAGTCCCCCGCCTGCAGCACCGTAACACAGCGATGCTATGGGGCGGGTGGGGGACGCAATTAGACGGAAACAGTGCAGCATTTAGAGTCAATCATTGCCATCTGATTATTATCCATTTAGACCATAGAGCGGTGGGAGAGGGGAGGCCCTGCTGGGCCTTGAGGGCCCACCCGTTGGGGCTGAAATCGAAAGCGTTTTGACGACAGGGAACACAAGATTTAAAAAGGGGACCCACACTCTCTCACGTCTTTACATTTTCGACAGCGCGTTTCGTGCTATTATTTGTCCATCGGTGGATTTTGTTTTGAATGGCATTGACTGTAAATGGGGCATTTCACCCGCTCCCTCTCAGTGTCCTCACATGTACATACAATGGGACACTGAAGATGAGCCGTGTGTAATGAAGTGGCATTGTAGTAATTCAGAACTCTATTAGGCTGACTTTAAATTACATGGTTGATCAATTGAGAACCGGCTGACTTGACTGGAGTTCATTATGGCACTTTTTTTTGACTCCCTTTCAATTAGTCACAGTAAAAGATAATGGTTTTCCTGTTTAAAACTCGTTCAGCAAAGAAATAAAAAAACAAACATCGAAGCACACATTGACGCCAATAGACAATCATCATCGAGGACCGCGAGGGCCAATGAGATGTGGAAAGAGTGAGGAGGTCACAGTGAAGGCTCATTGAGTCCCATTCAATAAATGCCTGTGTTGCTGTGATATAAGAGTGATATAATGCATGTCCGATGAAAGGTTAATCAACCTTTAAAAGTTTGGGCCATAATGGTTACAAATCAGTACAGTTCTGCTGACCAACGGTAACACTTGAAAACACACTTATTTTAAGTTAACGTTAAAGGCCAGAGGGATTTATCATAACTTCCATATACCTGCAAAAGACAAGGTGCACCTTTAGAGATTCTCATTTTCCAACACGTGTGTGTGTGTGTGTGCCTGTGCGCCTGTGCGCATGTGTGCATCCAAGTTAATTCACACCAAAAAAAAAACACTTGCACATCGATTGCATAAACCAATTTGCATACCTTACACACTCCACACCAACACCAACCCAGAGCCATGGGCAGAAGCTAAGTCTCTTCTCATTTGGCCACGCTCAGACATCACACCAGTGTGCACGGTATTTGGCACCGCCTTAAGAGTTAAGCTCAGGAACACTGAGCTGCCAAATAAAGTGGAGCGATACCGCTCAACTGGTGGCCAAAGAGCCAGAGCCAGCTCCTGATTTACCCACCTCCTGCAAGTGAAACGTGAGAGAACGGAGGGGGTCCAGAAGAGAGAGAGAGAGAGGAGAGAGAGAGAGAGAGAGAGAGAGGGAGAGAGAGAGAGAGAAACAGTGTGCATTGATTCGCCATTCTAATCTCTCTTTTGTTCATTTGGTTTGATCTCCCTCTGTCGTCTTTCCTTTGCCATCGTGTTCTCTCCTGATGTGACGAGAGCGAAAGAGTACCGTTGACAGCATAGCGAATATGTATTATTCGTATTTGTAGTAGTAGTAGTAGTATCAGTAGTAATAGTAGTAGAATGTGATAAAAACAACTAAATACCTTGGGGTTCATTGACTTTAAAACTGGCAGCAACTATTCAACTCTTCCAAATAACACCTAAAAATGTGCCATTTATGTAAGGCAAGTTAATTTTAACACGTTCTGCCACGCTACGTGTTTTTTTTCCCGTTGGATTTTAAAGTCCTCTATTTGACAAGAGGACTGCACTTCATTTGCTTTGAAGTTAATTTCCGCAAACTCACTAATGAGCCAACATTTTACTATTTGTTTATATGTTTTGTCTATTTTCTCTGAAAACCATGGAACGGTTTAATTTCTAAATTAAAATGGACCGTCTTGCTGTTATCCAAATGCCTGTTTACACAATCCACCTGCAATGTCCGCTGACGAGCAGTGGAAATGTATGCATTCTTCATAGCATACATAGCAAACATATTTGCAGAGCATTTTTGTATCAGGCTGTTCTATTTATTCAAGCTTTCTGTTGTGTCATTCGTTGTTTGAGATGTTTCTGGCCTTCAACAAATACCAAATATACACCTCATTAACAATTAACAATAGCTATAGCAGATAACCTTTCTAACTAACCTATACTCGGAAATGTACTAAAAACCGAGAGATTTTTAGAAGGTTGCCATAATGATCTTGCATTGTATGAATTGTACGCAAGACACGTTCTTGATTGCTTTGACACCACCTGTGACTCTGGTGGGAGGAAGCATTCAATGAAAACGATGTCGCTCTATTTGGAAAAGGATTGCCAATACTCATAGTGAATGAAATGGAACAACTCCATTAAAAGTGTTTCCAGCTGCAGTGAAAAACAACCCCGTAAGGTTTTAATATAATTATAAATCTGTTATTTTTGAGGTTTTGTTATTGTTATGTCCTCTTGATTTCTTAAATTACCCTATGTGTGATTTTCACTAGCGCTGTGCCATCATGTATATTATATAGACATTATATATACCGTATATATATATAATGTTACAATATTATCATTATTGCCTAATTCATTAAATTAATTAATTAGGTTAGGTCTATCTCGTTAATTAAAGTCTATCTTGTGAAAGCCAATTCCCAATAGAGAAATGAGAGACAAGCCATAGAGAGACAAGACATAAAGCTTCCTTGGCCATTGTAGATGCAAATTTGCTGGGAACATGTATAGGTTATTCATTTATAGGTTATACATTTATAGTTTTCCAATTATTTCCCAGTTGTGTTTATGTAGGCCGGCTTCGTGAAGCCACATCAAGCCTGGACCAACAGAAAACGTGACTTGGGCACATTGGTGATAAAATCACTTTGTAATAAATAATCATGATTTTATGGAAGTTGTCTGGAGATTTGAAACATACTTGCATCCTACTGGCTAGGTTTGTATTAACCCTGTAAAAAAAAACACCTGCTAAGCATCCTTTATTGAACAATACACAAATATCATTTATCATTGCAACACATTGTGTTGTAAATGTCGACGTTTCGGGAAATGAATGAAATAAACATATTGTACGGGAAATCTCACGTTGCATCTCGTGAACAAAAAGTTCACATATTTAAAGTAATTAATACCTGACAGAGGACTATGGCATTTTTAACAAATTACACTCAAATGATAGCTCTTAGATCCTATGTAGGCTATAGATCGTGCCTACAGCACATTCTAATAGGCCTACATCAATTGCATTAGGGTATATTGTCGTCATATTGTAAAAAGTTAATTTGTTTCTAGAGGCGGTCGGTCACTTAGCGGAGGCGCTGTGCCTCGCCTATACTGTAGACAGCTGTGGGAAACGCTGGGCTCAGACCCAGCACTCATATCATATGGAACTAGGACGCAAACCCATGACGCCACACAAAAAGTTTTTACTTCCAAATAGCCTATCCGCTACGGCATTGCAAAGTAGTTGAGACCGATTTGGTTTCGTCCCCGGTGATCCACTATGGCATCAGAACGGTATCTGTTTCCATGCGCGCTCTATCGCTAGCTGGGTTTTCATTCATTTTTTGCGCCTACTTCATGTTTTGTTTTATTCACTAAAGCCTCAACTCTTGCGTCTGTCAAAAAGTTTCCGCCTGCTCTCGGTGCTCTGTTGCACTTTTTGTCACGTGGTGTATCGAGGTCTCCTCATTGGTCGGTGGGATTTTTGGAGCGCTTGATTTGTCTCAATGAAATTGCAAATACGCCAGAATCGTGGTCATACAGGAACAAGATCGCATAGGGTTATGAATCGAGATCCTGATTCTTTGACGATTAATCGTGCAGCCCTAGTACACAAGGTGCTTTGCTTTCTGAATGACTTAACTCCTTTAGACCTCTGGCAAAAGCACTGTGTGTTTCAGTAATTAAGGAGAGCTTTCCACCGAGTTGCAGTGTGTTAACAAGGGTCTGCAATTGGTTAATGAGGATATCATGACACCGCAACCCCCACCCCACCTCATTCATTAAGCAGGGCAGAGACGGAGCACGGGGGTCCCGGGCTACTGTCGAAGGTCATTAGGATGAGAGGGAACAGCGCCGGCCATTAGTGGATGCCTCAACAACAAATGGGCCGACATGATGAATCTCTTCCGGCACGCGGGACGCGTGTTTACACGTCTGTTTGTTTGTTAATTTGGTAAAACGATAATGGGGCCTACATGCTTTTGACACGAGATGAATTGCTCCACCTCACAAAAGTGGATGGGAAAATCCCCTCGGCAGAACGCCACTTAAACTGTAATGATGGATGCTGGATTTTCCGATTGCGACGGGGCAGTGTGGGGGGTGGCCGGCGGTGCTACGAGCTCATTTGCGGATGCATTTATTGGTATTTATGTTCACGGCATCGATGTTTGCTCCCAGGCAATGTTAGACGCGCGGTGCCTAGAGGACATATATATAGATGTGTTACATGCTCTTTTTTTTTTTTTGCCAAACATACAGATCCAAGTCTTGGAACACATAACTAATAAGCAATCCCTCTGTTCAGCGCTTACACAACCCCCACCGCAACCTCGCCCAGGGCCCCGAAGACAGGCTTTAAACGCCATGTTCACGCTGAGTTCATGAAACGACTTGTCTTATCCCTGTGTGTATGTGTGTGTGCGCGCGCACACATATATAAGGACAAATTGTACATTGAAAGCAGGGAGTAAAGTGAAAAGCAGAGAGGGGCAGATGGGAATTGTAACCGAAGCAGCCACCAGACCCTCCATTTTCCACATGGTCAAATAAATTCCAATCCTAAATCCCAAAAAAGATAAAAGCTACCAGAATTCTAGCTTTGAAAAAGTGAACCAAAAACATAGGTTTTTTTCAACAGGTGTGTGTTGCCGTTAGTGAAATAGTAATGTCTAGAATAATAACTGTCACAGTGTACTTCACCGTATGCAATGTTATTTTGAAGCAAAATATGATGTGATGGGCAGAATACACAAAGAGGAGACAATACAACAATACAATGACAGAACAATCCTAAACACAAGGGTAGGTATATATAGAGTGACTGAATCATGTCATGTCTATGTCAGTGGGTCCCGTAAAACAGCGAGGAAGAGATCAAGGGATACGGCCAGATATGGTGGTGAACTTTGGAAAGGAAAGCCGCTAGCGTTGGCTAGCACACGTCACTCAAGTTCAACTAGCCATAGTGAACCTTTATTTTGTGTGAACCCCAAATCCACTGTATGCAGATATAAAGCCTTTGATTTATTATTTATAATCAATAAAAATGAGCTTGAAAAATGATGGATTTCAGCGACCTTTAAAAATGTATTCTACTCTCATATATTACCTGTGATACCTCATTACAATTGTCTATTATGCGCACTACCTGTCACATCTAAATGAATGAATGGTTTGTAATTATCATAGCACAATTAAAAGTTATCTTTTTGTTCAACTTCTTTTCTTCCTACTTTTTCACCTGAATTGCAATTTATAATTTCAGGTAAATCTATGATCATGTCACTATCAACGTCAATGCAGTGAAATTGAGAGAGCGAGACAGAGAGAGAGATACAGAAAGAGATAGATACAGAGAGATAGATACAGAGAGAGAGAGAGAGAAAGAGAAAGACAGACAGAGACAGAGAGAGAGGAGAGAGAGAGAGAGAGAGAAACAGAGAGAGAGAAAGAGAGAATCATGGATGTATAATGGATACGTTTATATATATAGGTCACATATATGTCAGTAACGCCGCATATTGTTTTAAGTTAAACTTCTTAGGC
>OMNO01063936.1:0-10492 GCA_900303215.1 Trachyrincus scabrus
TGGGAATAACACGCTGCTCCTCCTCTGTTTTTCTAAGTTTCTGGGATTTCGGGGAGGAAACTGCACCGTGGACTCCGATTTCAAACGACTGGGAACGAAAAAAAAAAATCTAAAAAGGTAGAGGCCTCCTTCAGTTCGCCCGCCTTATAACTCATTTCAGCGTGACACCACAACAAAGTTCAACTCCATTTTCAACTTTTTCTTTCCAACCCTTGCTTAGCTCCCCCTAAGTTTCCCGTTCTCGTGTTGCATGCTAGCTGTCTGATCGCTTGCTTACGTTGTCCCCAGAATATCCCCACAGCTTCTGGGAAGCGGCGCCCGTGCGGTCGACATCTCACTTTCTAAAGGAGGAGGCGATTTGGCTTCAGATTGCAGACAACAACCAATGCAACCGGGTGTTACTGTGTGTGTCACTCACTGAGTACATAAGGAATGGCCTTTCATTGTGTTTGATAAATAGATGGATTACATTGGAATTTGTTGGTTTTTCCATTTAAGTTTTTTTTAAATCAATGCCTCTGCCCTGACTCTAATGTTGACTCACATTTTACTAGGGTCCCCCAAAGGACCGTCAATAAACCTCCAACCACTAGAAACGCACAATGAAACATTGTGTGTTCGCTGGATAAATTGCACATCATGCAATGTTCACAATGTCAAGGCAAAAGTGTCAACTAGAGTCCAAGCAACAGTTAAAAGGGGATGGGGGAAAGGAAATCATAAAGGAATGAATAAACAAGGAATGAATAAACATTGTCCAGTGTGCAGTACCACTTACGGCCACAAGGTATGCTGTGCAAATAGTTGGAAGGATAAAATGCCATTGATGATCACACATGTATGACCATTTGAGTACAATGAACATCTTGGAAACGCCCCCTTAAGCGGGTCTTCAGGACAACACGTCGGAAGATTCGATTTTACGTGTTGTTCTGTGGTTAATATAATGATTTTAGGTGTTGTTCTGTGTTTAATATAATGATTTTAGGTGTTGCTCTGTGTTTAATATAATGATTTTAGGTCTCGTTTAATATAATGGGTGGTAATGGGTGGTAATCGGTTTTGAGCTGTGCTGGAAGTCATATCACAGGACGGCACTGTACGGTGGTGCTTCATCAGAGTGCTCTCATTGGAAATAATGCTCTCATTGGAATGTATAGAAGGTTGTATGTTGGCACGCGTCCAGTGTGTGACTCCCTTTATCTTCTGTCTTTGTATATTGGAATGTGTCCAATCTGCCTATCACAATTAGTATTTATTATGGCTGTCAAGCAATTAAAAAAAATTAGCTAATTAATTACATGCTTTGTGATTAATTCATCTGAATTAATCGCATATATGAATATTTGCCGTGAGAAGCATTTAAAAATATTTCCATTCAAATAGATTTTGATAGATGAGTGAATCAATGAATAATAGACATTATACACTTTAAATGTCAACATCTCTTTTATTTACCATACATTCAGACATGTTTTCCCTGTTCATATGCAATAGGCCTAATGGCCATAACAATCTGTAAAGCCTCCATTAACCTGTCCTCTATCACCAAAATTGGCCTGCGGCCCATTGCAATCCATTTAGCAATTGAGTTGGTTAATCTGTCAAAGGTTTTACAGACTTTAAGGTCCTTTTACATCAGGCACGTAATGAATAAACATTCATTACTATCACGCTTTTGGATAAAATTGGTATCCAAAATGAAACTGTATACCGCGATATAACTGCATACCGTCATGTTATCAAAAGTAACCTATATTCACATACTGCCACTTGAAGTAAAGATCGGCTTGTAGCGCTGACTGCTCTCGAGATTAATGATCAATACATATACAGATAGCAACAATTATTCTATGAATGTAGTTTACCACTATGGATGCAATAAGAGGACTGTGTGTTGAGAAACATAAATAGGCTATTAAGTAGGCCTACCTCCGCCATTTCCTACAACATGCACAGTGACCATGGTGACTACGACAATGGTGACTACCTGATTGTGATTGGTTAAACTGATTTATTCGCAGGCTAGAGCCGTCAAAAATCGACCTTGGTGTGGTTAACATTATTGTTGCCTTTTCGCAAAACGGAAATGGTGTCATACAGTCCCATTCAGCTCCATGATTTTTTATTATTATTATTGACGCAACGAATAATCGCGTTCAATGTGAAAGGACCATTGCTCAGTCTGAGTCTGAACGGCTGACGTATGGGGTCAAGGGGCAAAATAGAGTGGAATCTGCATATAATCTGCATAACTTTTTATTTTTTCTATAATTTATTAATAAAAATGAACACGTTATTTTGACAACCCTAGTTTTTCTATGACTAAATCAGTGTTGGCCCTACATGCATCCAGCAGTGGTGCAGCGCCACCGGTGGATTACTAGTGCCACTGCAACCAGCCATGCAATTATTTAATTCAGAATGTTATGTTGGGCACCCCAAATGCTATTTGTTAAATTTAAAATCATATATATATCAGAGTTTCCCCAAACAATGTAATAGTAGCGCTGCACCACCGCTACCTTCCAGCCCAACCATGTAACACAGCGGGGCTGCCATGATGCGGACTGTGGAGTGTGTGTGGTTGGTGGCTGGTTTAAGCAGCCTCACCTGGCCCGAGTCAGGCTGATTAGACTCTGGGGCTGCTGAGTGAGGCTGCACACCTGGGGTGCATTGGGCAATCAAGGCCCACAGGTTAAACCAGCCACCACCACATGTCAGCACGTACCACCTGCTCTGCCTGCTTAAACTATTCTCAACCTTACAATAAACCCGTTCTGCTCATCAACTGCCTGTTTCTTGTGGTCGGAGGAGCCGAGAAAAGCCACTTTAGTGGCATGTAGCAGGGTCGACTGCTACACGGACATTTATATTTTTAACAGACTAATCATTTATTTACCTTTAATTTCTAAAATGGTTCAATTGGTTAAAACGTGTTTTTATTTCGAAGACACAAAGCAAAAGTAGCCTACAATATCACATAAGTGCTGTGTGGAGGATGTCAGTGGCTTTCGGATCCACTCTGGTCCGAGTCTGACTCAGTTAAGGCAGAGCCTCAATATGGGCCCACTGAAGTTCCAATTAAGACGCGCGGCTTTGGAAGTACGAATTATCATAAAACAAAAGATTGTACATTGCGCAAAGTTTCATTGAAAATGCATAGCAGCGCTAGTGCTATTCAAGAGCAAAAAACACACATGCACTATTCTTGATGACGGATTGCCAGAAAAGTAAAAAAGTAAAAAAATTAATAAAACATTGTTACTTACCTAATTCCAAACCAGTTATTAGTAGTAGCTCGATGCTTTTTGATATATTTTGCCATCGTCAAAACTGAAATAGCCGGGGAGAACCCTGTATATCATAGGTGCCCCCTACTGCACTGCACTGCTTTTTTTATTGTTATACCTCTTCTGTTGGAATGAATGCACCAGAGCCCTACTGGAATCATTGATCACACAAAAGTGCACATCAGCACTGTGCATGTGCACATCAGTACCGTGCAAATCAGTACCGTGCACATCAGTACCGTGCACATCAGTACCGTGCACGCACACATCAGCACCGTGCACATCAGCACTGTGTACACGCGCACATCAGCACTGTGCACGCGCACATCAGCATAGTGCACCTCAGCACTATGGAAAACATCCTAAGGGAAACACGGACTAATTATTACTGATTCATGTCTCAATGAAGTACAGGGGTGTTATCCAGTGAGCTTGGGTTGACAAGCACGTCTTACTTCATCAGGTCTGTTAAACCATGAAGCCAGCCAACACTTTAGCTCCGGCTCTTGCCTACATCAGATTAACTCCAGTGACTGGTAAATAAAGCTCACCGAAATAATGCAAATCAATTTCAAAATGTAGTAATATGAGTTGTATTATTTAGTGAAACAAATACATTAGAGATGTTAGAGCAAAATCGTTGCAAAAAGTTTGCAAACCAACAACAATATAATACACAGTTTCTCTTAGCTTTTTTTCACATTGAAGTATTTGTGCTCTGACAACTTTCTGACAACAAAAGCTAATTTGCAAACCACAGTTATTATTCAAACTCACATTGTATTTCTCAATTTAAATGTTGTACAACATTATATTAAACGCTATACATGTTTTGCACACATATTTATGTAATACATGTAAATACATATGCATATATATCAGCCAGTATCGGTGAAGACCCATATTGGTTATTTGTGTTAATGGTGGCCAATGATAGCATGAATACAGGTCTAATTATATAAGCAACTTCTCAGGTTTACAAGGAAAAACCACACAACCAACTCTGTTTTACCGATTTACCTCAATTTATCTTTTACAAGCAGAAAAGAAGTCCTGCATGGCTCATAAAATAGAGAGAGAGTGTGTGCGTGTGTGTGTGAGAGAGAGAGAGAGAGAGAGAGAGAGAGAGAGAGAGAGGGATACATGCAGCGACCTGACATTGATTCTCTGTGCTTCATACTTCCAGATGTGGTTGATTTAAACCAGCACCTGGCTGAATCTCTTAATACCCCCCCACACATGCACACACACACACACACACACACACACACACACACTCAGAGGAGAGTCAAACCGGGGACACTATGGAAATTTGTTGCATCCGCCCATCTCGTGAAGAGGTCAATATGTGTATGTGTGTGTGTATTTTGTGTGTGTGTGTGTGTGTGCAAGTGTGTTCGTGCATGCGTGTGTTACCATGTATTTGTGAGTGTGTGCATGAGTGTGTGTGTGTGTGTGTGTGTGTGTGAGTTTGTGTGTGAGTGACTCTTCAGTTGATACCACTCATGCATCAGTAAAATGAGGACATTAAGTGTTCAGGTAATTTGAATCTCCGCTGAAAAGCAGGATGGATCGGAAGCAGAAGGAACCGGACGAAAGACAAATGGAGAACACCCGAGCATCTCCTGAGAGTTCTGTGTGTGTGTGTGTGTGTGTGTGTGTGTTTGTGTATGGAAGGCCAAAAGGGTCACAACTACACCTCATTGTAGACATGTATTGATTTAAATCGACGGAAAATCTGCCGTTTAAGCTTTCATAACTCAGCTAACAGCATTTTATGCCATTGTATTTTATTACGCCGTGAAATGCACCATTTTAGCGGTTAAAAACGCTGTATATCCATGCCGTTTTAGAGTTGAGGAAAAATGGCATCAGAGACATCGATTTTGACCACTGAAACGGCGCATTTTACGCCGTTTTGGTGCCAACATAATACCATTAAAAACGGTGTTTTGATAACAGTCAAATGAGCTCCACATCGGTCCATTGTTGAGCTTTCCATCGCTGTGCCTGCCTGTATCGAAGTGATGTACCGCTAGTCTGGGTAGCCTATTTGTTTGGGGGGGTTTCCTTATGCTATGTTTAATAATTTCCTCTCCCTTAAATGTTCAAAACAATTGTCACAAATCACTCCAGGGCAACATGTCCGCTGTCTATCATGCAATGTAAATGTTAATCTCTGTATTGTCCGTTTATCTTTTTAGATTTCATTTAGCCTACGCATTTTTTTAATGTGAATATGCGTGACTAGGGGAGGTAATGAATGGATAATGATTAACGTGATTTTGTTTGAGGACATCTATGCCTACTTATACTGCGATGTGAAATAATGAACTGGACACTAGATGACGTTTGACGCCAGATGACGTACTATTTATTTATTTAATTTATTGAGTTAATTGACTTGTTTATTAGCCACGTTTTTATTTCATTCCTGAATGTATGATGAATGTATGATAGGTTTCACAGCTATGTACATCTGTTGTGTGTTCCAAATATAGGAAGCTCTTCCCGACTGAATGTAGTCTTTCTTGCGAGGACTAGGCAGTCCCCTCTTGCGGTGGACTTTCTATGGTTTAAATAGGAAATCAATATCAAACAAACGATTATGCATATGCATGCATACATGCAGCAAGCGACTGCTAAAGTAGCTCCTAAAGTTTGGCCACAGTAAAACATTGACCAGGACAGCATGAGGCCATCTGTGTGGAGTAATGAGAAGGCACTATTTAGACTTGTGTTTTGCAAAAAGATACATCAGAAAAATAGAAAGATATATTGAAATAGATCCGTATTGTTTCATAAATATGATATTGAGGATTTACCCGCTATAGAGTAGACATAACCTACAGCAGACCTCGTACCACACCAGGGATCAGATGGAAGCCTTCATTATTTTGTGTGCGCATGGGTTCACGAATTGGGAACAAAAAAATGAAAGCTTGTTTTCGAGTGTATGCTTTTAGTTTTCAGGTAAAAATGCTTCAAAGTCACTATGCTTAGGATGGGTGGTACCAACGGTACACAACAAAATATTAGCCTTAACCAAGAAACAGGAACTTGTTGTGTTTGGGAGGTTTAACCATTACTAATCTTGTAAAAATATGTATATATGTATGTGGAGTGTGTGTTGTTGGTGGCTGATTTAAGCAGCCTCACCTGGCCTGAGCCAGACTGATTAGACTCTGGGGCTGCTGGGTGAGGCTGCACACCTGTGGTGCATTGGCCAATCAAGGCCCGCAGGTTAAACCAGCCACCGGCACACACACTCAGAAGGAGCGCTAGCATGTCGGTATACCATCTGCTCTGCCTGTTCAAACGATTGCGAACTCTACAATAAACCGGTTCAACCAACATCTGTCTGTGTCCTGCTATTGGAGATGCCCTGAAAGCCATTGTAGATGGCGTTGTGAAACTGCTGCAATGTATGTATATGTTATTTGCTTGTCAACATTTACAGATTGTCAGAATCCTGTATGCAGTTAAAGCCGGTGTTAAAATTAAAGATGCCTTTACCTGTACCATGGAGAAATGCAAGTGGCTAATGCCATCACATGGCAAAAAGGTATTATGTAGATTGTTATTTATTTAAGATTCAAGATTCAGGAAGACTATTTATCCCGAGGGAAATTAAGGTGGATGTACAAAGCAGAAACTAGAAGTACGAAGCAGAAACTAGAGGATTCC
The DNA here is from genome assembly GCA_900303215.1 of Trachyrincus scabrus. Lineage (NCBI taxonomy): Eukaryota > Metazoa > Chordata > Actinopteri > Gadiformes > Macrouridae > Trachyrincus > Trachyrincus scabrus. The sequence goes on from OMNO01063936.1 coordinate 6,981, forward strand.
ATTGCTTGGAAGACTACTGAACAACGTACGATTAATACCAACCCCACAGTGAAGCGCGGTTCTGATGCTTACAATATGCTTCTTTGAAGATCCAAGCAGAAACAGCCCTGCATTGTGCTGCACTGATGACAAAGGAGAAATATTGCAAACACTTTGTGCCAAAATCTGCCTCATCTATCCTATCAAAACCAGTTCGTCAATACACTACCCTCCATGCAGCTGCCTCCCAATGATATAGCAGAACTATGCAAGGAGCTAAAGCTTCAAGAGCTAACATCTGCTCATATCCAAGCAGTAGAGGAGATGGGGAAGCTGTCCTCATCAAGAATTTGGTATCGACAGATACCAGAGCAGGAAGAATAACTGCTTCCTAAACAGATTTTGCATACTAAGCCTCAGCAACCATCAAAGAGCTTGATTAAGGCCATATGCTACCCAGAGGCCCACAAGTTCTGAACAGTATTTAGGGTTGTAAATTAGGATATGGCAAGGGTTAGGGATGATGGCATTAGGGTGAAGGGTAGGTATAATAACATAGGGTCAATAGAGTAAGTGGTATGATAGTCAATATTGTGAAATGGAAAGATGTTGCCTGCCAAGTCTAACCCTCAAATTGGAATTACTCTCATTTTATATTTGTTCTAATTGCTACATGCTGATTACAGCTACGGATGCAGATATGAGACACTAGCTCAAAGGGAGTATGACAAGCCGATGAGCACGGAGAATGAGAGGTTCTCCTGGATGGACGGCGGTCTCTGGCACATGGCACACGGGAGGCTCGCCTGACGGAGTCGTCGCCTGTTCTACGTCCTGCCTATTGTCTCCCCATTCATCAAACAAGGAGTGGAAAATATCTCAAAAAACATTCACCACTCACCGATATGACTGCGTTTGTTGCTTGCTATAATCCAAAGTAGTCCGGGCGGTGAAACAGATTTTTTTGCAAAAGCCTTCAAAATATTATTTTTAAGATGCGTTTCAATGAAAAACACCGGATATTCTCAATGTCCCGCTTTGCTGAATGTGCACATGCCCCCGGGGTATTCACTCTTCTTCATCTTTTTCGAGTCTTTTAAGTTTACTCTAGATTGGAGTATCGTAACAAAGTTCTAGTGAAGGTGATAAGGTAGATGTAATTGACAGAATTAACTAAATATAAATATAAGAATGTCCCTATGAAAAATCTGTTTAAATCTATTGATTTGATTGAACAGATTTTTATTGTTTGAAATATTATTGATTGCATCGCAGTGAGAGGAATGTAGAAAGAAAAAGACAAATCTGTTTCACCGCCTGGACTTTGGATCATAGCAAGCAACGAACGCAGTCATATCGGTGAGTGGTGAACGTTTTTTTGAGAAATCTTCCACTCCTTGTTTGATGAATGGGTAAATAATAGACAGGACGTAGAGCGCTAAGTACGATGCAGTCCAAGTGTGCTCTGTTTATAGAGTAAAACAAGCTAGCACTCCACAACTAGTTGTGACCCTTTTGGCCTTCTGTTGTGTGTGTATGTGTGTGTGTGTGTGTGTGTGTGTGTGTGCAGCATAAAGACCTCTATTAGAGAAGAGCAAATGCTCAATGACCACTATTGCTATTGGTTTGTTTGCTCACATAAACCGACAATGGTTTGACACAAGAGGCTATATGAGAGCTATGTACCATGTACTTCCCAGGGTCAAGACTAGAGATGTATATTATTAATATCTTATTGATATTGCACATTGCAGAAACTGTATCTATACAATATATATGGACCCTATATGTATCCTAACCCCATATTGTGTCACGGCCCTGCTTCTTCTTCGCATAGCCTTTGAGTTTTCTGCCATACTACCATTTTGTCCAGCGTTTCAAAAGTCTTTCCCTCCACACTGAAACGTTTTCAGAAATATTTACTTTTTACCCAATATTTTCCCACAGAGTGGGCCAAATGCCAGTGGTAAAAAGACGCCCACTAAGTGTAGACGCCAGGCCAAAACGGAGAAATAAAAGGTGGGTTTTTTTTGTACATTTGCCGGTGTAGTATGGACATGACCTAAAAAGAATGATGCTGGCCTTTCACAACAAACTGGACAAAAATCCCTTGTCCAGTTTGCACAACAATCCCTTGTCCAGTTTGAGAGGAGCATGGTCCCCGTCCCCCTCTCCTCTGCTGTGCGTCCTGCACCCCGTCCTCCTCTCCTCTGCTGTGCGTCCTGCACCCCGTCCTCCTCTCCTCTGCTGTGCGTCCTGCTCCCCGTCCTCCTCTCCTCTGCTGTGCATCCTGCTCCCCGTCCTCCTCTGCTCTGCTGTGCATCCTGCTGCTAATTAGAAGGGACTGAATGGTTTGACTGGAATGGAAAGGTTCCTGGTCGTCGTGGCCACTGCACTTCTAAAATTACAACAATTCTAAAATTACAACAGTTCTAAAATTACAACAATGCTAAAAAGATAGAATTGTTAAAAGATGCTAAATGAAAATGTACTAGAATATGCTAAAATTATGCATCTGTCAATAAATAGAAATCATTAGTGTAAAAATAACTTATGTTGACCTACCCACTACAACCATGGCAAATGTTTAACCTATCCATAGCAAGGTAATTATCCATTTCCTGATTGCAAGTGGTGAAGCTACCTCAAAGCTCACATTTGAAGAATTCTAGAATAAGATACGTGTAATTAGCGGTTATGAGCTCTATGGCGCGTCTTACCTGCTCGTCCTTTACATTTTCCTTTGACACAGTTTCTCCATCAAGTACTTTTATTCACTGAATCACTATCAATAATCTACCATTAAAAACTGAATTATAAATCATGTTTAAATTACACTCATCAAGGATCATTTACACATCTCTTTAAACCTAACGCTGACATTTTAAGAAAAACAGCTAATTTAACAGCTATTTCATGCATTATTATTTTGTTTATGCATTGATTCATTGATTCACGAATGTAAAAATATGCGTGATGATTATGTCACATGCTGTGTACACTATCAATGTATCAATGTAAAAAAAAACTCAAGCTATTGAATGTAACATCTATTTTACACAACTTGATCATCTATACCACATTACAGTAACTCAACAGATGTTTGGCAACACAATTTTCATGTGTGTGCAGATGGTCATCATACACAATAAATCTAAACTCACAAACTGACAATTTCTTGCCCAGCAACGGTAAATATGTTGCGCTTCTGTCGCAAATCTACCGTCCCTCACATTTTCTGTGGTATCAAAATGTCCCTTTAGAAACCTACAGGGGATGTCAAAGATGCTATGTTCATTTTATTTTAGATCTATGACACACACATACACACACAAGCCCTCAACTTGATCAAGAGTGCAGAAAATCCTAACTGACCGGTCATACATCAACCTCTCTGAGCTTGTTACAGAGACACACACACGCGCGCGCGTGCTCACACACACACACACACACACACACACACACACACACACACACACACACCACACACAGCCTATTGGATGAGTTATTCTTATGAATACTTATTGTCTGTT
>OMNO01064066.1:2901-15994 GCA_900303215.1 Trachyrincus scabrus
CTTCATTTGTTCGTATGTTTTATGATGCTTTCTTGGCCAGGTCACACATGCAAAAAATAGATTTCAATCTCAATGTGAGTCTCATCCGGTTAAGTAAAATAAATAAAAATGCAACATCGTACAACAAAAAAACCCCAATATCAATAACACCCATCTAGTGCTAGTATACAACGTGCTGATAGACGTGTCCTTCGTCTCCCAGGTCAACTGCAATGGCTTCACAGTCAGCGATCAGAAGGGTCTGCAGGCAGTCGGCGTGGGCCTGTTCCCCAACCTGTGTCTGGTCAACCACGACTGCTGGCCCAACTGCACGGTCGTGCTCAACCACGGCAAGTACGTAATGCATCTCCGCGTTGGGCAAAGGTCAAAGGTCACGTTTCATGTGGAGTCGGTGATATTGTGAATATAATTGTCCCACTCGAATCTTTAATCATAATATGAAAGATCTGGTCAGAGTCTGGTGTCAGCTGAAAGTAATTATACAAATGTATGTGTTTAGTGTGATAGGTGTGTGTGTGTGTGTGTGTGTGTGTGTGTGTAGGGTCAGACAGGTTGGGTAAAATGCTTCCCTTGCTTGTCTTTCAGTCAATCGGCTGTGAATACTATGTTTCACACTCAACGGAGGTGCGTCACCTCAATCCTTTTTTTTAAAAGTATAATCTATTCAAGCACTGTGTAAAAAACAGCACATATATATACTGTATATCTATATAGTTCTTCATTTAAAATCAAAACGTCACTCTCACTGTTAATCAACTTAACTATCCACATGTAACCGCATCTATACGCCAGTCCAGTCCATTTTGGTTCCCTGTAGAGAGCCCCATTGGCATGCCTCTGAATGTTCTAACCTAATCTAAGCTACATTAGCCTCATTCTAAAGCTATTATAGACCAGACCAATTTGTTGCACTAGATAGCGGCCACATCAAAAAGTGTTTTGATGTTAACACACGTTTTCACTTTTCACCGGTTTTCGTTTGGTCTCACAGTATTTGTTGTTTGTTGTGTCTTTTGTAACGCTAACGCTAACCAATTTGTGCCGTAGAAAAAGTACCGAATAGCAATAGCAATTGTAAACATACTCTCGTGTTAATATAGATGTAGTTAATGTAGTTGTTTGGAAATTAAATGCATTACATAATTTTATCATCAACGCACCATACATATCTTAATCTCAAGTTAAATTACGTTTCTGAACCATGAGGTTTCAAAACCTTTGCTATGGCTGAAAACAAAAATCAGGCTAACTATCGAGTTCTTCAGTAGGCCCTATGCAACGTTACACTTATGATTTCTTTTTGTTCATCTAAATCTTTCCTCTCTGTGCCGTTCCCCAAAGGATCGAGCTGCGTGCCTTGGGTAAGATCGCAGAGGGAGAGGAGCTGACGGTCGCCTACGTGGACTATTTGAACGTGTCGGAGGACAGGCAGAAACTGCTGAAAGCGCAGTACTTCTTTGACTGCACGTGCGAGCACTGCAAGAACCGCACCAAAGATGACCTGAAGATGGCCGGCAGGGAGGTGGAGGGTGTCACGGTGGGCACCGACCTCTACTTAAACAAAAAACTAAAATCATTTGAATTTCCCTCAGGGAGACAAAACAGCAGGGTGGGAAAAAAAGAAGACCCATGCGGTCTGAATAGATTTGGGAAGAGAGAACTGCCAACTATGCGTCTTCCCATAGGCCTGCGTTCAGCTTCTACACTGGTTGGTACGAGATCAAGATTGCAACACATAATATTGACATAACAGAGGCCTAATATTGAGCAACATGTCCCATTACATATATTTGTATCAGTTGACAAGAGTTATGGCCGAGGGGATCACTAAGTTCACTAAACCACAGTTGAACTAAAACACGCGTGACTATGCGCATTTTGAAAGTCATGGCACCCGAGAAAGGCTCTCTTTGTCAGTCATATCAATGGGGCTTTTGAACACACTGCGATCTACATCCATGACTGCGATACAATCATTTGGCTGTGGCTGGTGCCACATGATCTGTAGTGTCAGAAGCTGACAGAGCTGCGTTAGCCAAAAGGAGATAAGGGGATTTTGATTCCATATAGAATAGCAGAAAGTGTTGGGAGTACAGCCTTGCATGCAATACCCTACGGGCACTAGTAGGAGGGATGACCTATAGTTTGTAGACTTTGCTACAGTCACAACGTCAGCACTAGACAGGAGTTAAAGGTTATCAGGGGTATGTTGTGGTCCCTAGACTTTGGATCAACAAACTACCTTCCCCTTTTGTATAGAATGTGTTCTTTCAGAACATGCAATAACCCACGTTGGAATGCAAATAGCGAATATTGAACTTTTCATCAAATTCACACTTGACACCGTTTCTTTCTTAGGTACCCGAAGAGCAGGTGAAGGGAGCATCCGATTATTGCTTTGAGACAATGGAAAAGATTAACAAATCTCGCTTGAGCGGCGACTACCATGAGGTATTGTCCGTCACAACCCTATTTGTCTTGTCGCACGAGATTTAAATGCACGTCTGCTTACACAATTGCACCAGGTGATTCAAGCATTGTCCAGACACTCCAGCCGCCATTAGGAGTATCTGCATACATAACCTTTGCTTTCCTGGATGGCTCCTTTAACCCAGGTGGCGGCCATGTGCAAAGATTGCATCAAGAGAGCAGAGCCAGTTCTGGCGGACACGCACATCTACCTTCTGAAGCTGTGGAGCACTCTGAGTGAAGTGCAGGCGTATCTGCAGTTCTTTGATGACGCAGCAGATTTATCCCGCAAAATGGTTGACGGCTACAAGTGAGTATAATGGAATCCTTAAGACTACTTCCATGAAATTTTGTATAGGCTTGTGAGCACCAAATTTCACTTTTACTCCCATTCTGCCACACCCTCTAATGACCAGCGCTAAAGTTGAAGTTAACTTTAATATCCCAATACGTGCAGCTGTATAGCTAGGTACAATGCTCGGCTGAACTTTCCAAAATCTGAACTTTTTACAGCAAAATCTACCACCCAAACAACGCTGCACTGGGCCTGGCTACCATGAGAGCTGGAGTCACACACTGGCAGGGAGGGCACATAGATGTTGGCCATGGGATGGTCTGCAAGGCCTATGCAATTCTCATGGTCACCCACGGCCCTACTCATCCCATCACCAAGGACCTAGAGGTAAGCCTTGATGAGATTTAGTCCTCCAGAAAGTCAGTTATTTATCAAGTTTAGGGTGCCAAAAGACTTAAGCTATAACTTTAGTTTGTTAGAGTGTCATAAGCAGTCTGTGCAAATTGCTGTAGGACACTTTATGCTCCCAGATCATGTGGCCAATCAGGTCATCTCTTCAGACATGTGGCAACCATCTTGGATGTAAAGCACCGGTGCAAGAATGCAATGATTATGGTGGAGGAATGGAGGGAGGGGGATGTTTTTTTTAGTTATTCAATATCTGTCTTCTTCTGCTCACCCTCTTGACAACTCCCACCTACAGCACCCTTCATTGATTTTGACCAATGTCCACCTCCGCAGGCAATGCGCATGCAGACAGAGATGGAATTCAGGATGTTCAAGCAGAACGAGTACGTGTACCACAGCATGAGAGAAGCAGCGCTGAAGAACAGACCCATGACCATGATGAACGAACCCATGTCCGTCCAGGACGGCATCAGGAACCTCTTCCACAGGAGGAAGTGAACATCGTGTTCCCGTGTAACGACTTCCGTCAGGTGTTTAACCTAGACTTTCACACAGACACAGAGACAAACAGACACACACACAGCTTGCTTCTTTCTTTATTAGTGAAGACACTACACACGTTTGCTAATCCTTTTGTAAACAATGCCGCCGAGTGTCATGGTCTGAAAGGGAGAGAAAATAAAAAGTTAGCACAATCATAGCAGTGCACCATTTAGTATAGTGTAGTATAGTACAGTATAGTGGTAGGAATTCAGAATGCAGGAGTGAATGGGGAGTAAGCATTCCATTGTACTTGTTACATATGGCAAATAAAGAAAGCTTGAACCTAGTAGGCCTACAAGAAAGGGAGAAACATTTCTCCTACTTACATTCATAATGGTGTTGGCGTCAACCAATTCTGTAACTGACTCGATTCCCTTGAGGGAGACCTTTAGCTTGTTTGAGTCACGCATGACCACAGCCTGAAAGACAAAAACAATGTGGTGACAAAGGGGCCACGGATGAGTCTCTAATAGTCAAAAAATAATAAAGCGAGGACACACACACACACACGCGCACACACACAGCCAACTTCTTAAAAATTCACAAATATTTGTACAAGTTAGACAGCAGATACTGCAGTAGGAAGCAGACGATTGCTTACCTTGATCTTCTCGCCGGTGACGGTCTCCAGGTCAGCCTCCTGTCCGACGATGAAGGTGTTGACGAGGACCTTACTGCCAGTGGTGACGGTCACTTTGAAATTGTCACCATTCTCTTCAATTTCAGAAACACTCTTGATGTCCTTGCCTTTCTGGATGAGCTCATCAGGAAGACCTGGTCACAAGAGAACACAACCAATCAGGAGAATCACCACAAGAAAGTGTCCACTAAAGTAGGAGTTCCTGTGCTCCAGTGTAGCAACAAATTAGCAATAGCTATAAAGCAGTGCTTCTCAACTGGTGGGTCATGACCCATAAGTGGGTCACAGGGCATTTTGAGTGGGTCGCAGGGCATATGCCAAACCTTGCTCTTTAGAAAGCCCATGAATCAATGTTTCACTGGCTTACCATTTCATTGAGTTTAGTCCCAATTGTTGCAGTACATGAAGGCATTGTTGATACCTGCAATATTTGTAAATACATTTTTTTGTGGTCGACTTAATGACTAATGCGGACACGTGGGTCCTGAGGCTTGACCAGTCGAGAACCACTGCTGCTGAAAGTATCACGGAGCATAGAACATACGTGTAAAGACTAGTCTTGCACCACAAACTCCATTTTGAGCCTGCAAGGACTTCAATGTTCATTTGAACAAAACAACACGTAGTCGCATCGATGCATCGGGACTAGCAAGAAAGAAAAGAAAATCTAGAATCATCTGCACGGCCCGACCCTCAGTAACAAGTCAACTCACCAATTGCCTTCATGAACGACTCAAAGTTCTCCTGGGACTCAAGCTGGTATTTCCCATTGAAAGACATGTCGACAGCTAAGGCAGAGAAGGAGAGCGTCGCCTGCCTGTTTTATACTCGGCTCAACCCATTGAAACAATGATTAACCACAGCTGTCTCCAATTGGCTCAACGTGGAGCTTCACAAGGATGAGATGTGCACTCACATGCCACACACACACACACACACACACACACACAAAACTAGACACCCCTCCCCCGGTCAACTAGATACCCCTCCCCCGGTCAGTGTTGGACGTCCTAATCTCTGTCTAGTCACACTCTGCGGGTATATGTATACCTGGGAGAATTCTATTGCAACATATTACCATATATGCTATGCTAAGTGTGGAAAAAACACAGTGTTTTCTCTTATTTGTGTCTCTTGATCTTGTAAAACTAAAGGACATCATGGGCCACCATATGTTAAAGAAGCCTTGGAAAGGAATGTGTTGGAAGCGGCCAAAGGTCACCGCAGCCTAAGCTAACGAGAGAAGGCCTGTAGTCATTACAGCAGACTAGTGAGTGACTGGGGTGCCAACGAAGGGAATAAGGGGATGGCACACCTTGGGTAAAATTGGGTGAAGGACGGCTCCCTAGCAAGGGAACCTTGGGAAAACCGAACTAGGTACGAATGCATAGGATAATAGGATTGGTTAGAACATACATACAATTCATGTGATTGGTTTAGAGCACGAGGGAGTAATCCACAGAGAAAAGTATAAAAGATGTATGCTGAGTCAGCTTCTTTGCAAACCAGCTCAGGCTTTTGTATTGCTTGTTTCAAGTAGTAATAAAAGTCTTTAACTTTGATGCTTCGTCTTCTCGACCTCTCCTAATTTTTGATAAAGTTTTAAGTGTTGTTGTCCACCACAAGATTAGGCAGAATTTATTTACAAAGAGAAACGGGAGTAGGACAAGTGTATTGTAATGCTGACAGCCACTGTAAACCAATACCAATGGACAGCAAAGCCAGTGTCTATGCCATTATTATACAACCTTTACAACCTGTAAGTTATGCAGAATTTACAATTCACTGTGTGAAGGATCACGTGCTGAAAGCTGCTGATTAGACATGTTTTACTCTCTTCTGCCTTGGCCTTTGCCCTTATGTTTCTTGTTTTCTTTAACACACTCTACCCTCCTTTCCTTCTGTCTTTCCTGTTACCGATTTGTTTGTCGCCGGCCTTTCCTGTCCCTGTTATTATTTATTTTAACGGCAAAACTGTTTGTCTGCATCTACAAACGATTAGTTCTGTCTGTAATGTTCACGAACATAGTCAGACTCGACGTAAGCGTTATGATTAAAGGACGGTAACAATTTGTAGTTGATTCCTCTCCAAATTCACATTGTCCTCACTTAACTGTTGCGTAAAATGTACAATACTGCCAGCTATTGACATTTGAAAGGTATTTCCATAACGTCAAAGTTCATTGCATACATGTTTGGTAGTCAACGGCCTCTAAAATTGTATTTTGGATTTTTGAGTATCTGTGAAACATCTTACTGAAAAGTTCTTTGGGAGATTCCATTCCTGCCTGCTGCAGGTTTGGCAGCAGGCAGAATAAACCCTTTTCAAGTAACTCTAAAATAAACATTGGAGCGCATGCAGTAATGTTCACGTCAATATTTCCAAATGCTTGTGAAAGTCAGTAAGATTTCTCTCCCCAACATTGCCTCATCGTGTCAAATCGCGTGACCATTGAATGACGAAAAGTACAAAAGCAGATCTGGGTGCAGGCAGACATGGAGGAAAGGTAAACATTTGCATATACTACCCACATTGAAATGCTCCCCTTTAAGGATAGTAGGACGGTAGGTTGCTGATGATGACACGTCTGAAGATAAGCATTAGTAAGTAAAAGCCTGACTACAACATTTTAAACAATGTAATCATGAAGGCTATGAGAGCTGATCTGAGGCTTATCTGTTGGACGCCGTTCAAAGGTGACAGAGGTTCATGATAACGATAATCATGATGACTGTTGACCTCAAGTGGAGTAAAAAAAGAAGGATCCCTCAGTCCTTCAAGATGCCAATTCACCATGAGTCCATTCATGCTTTGTAGAGTTCTAGAAACAGCAGCTGCATATAGAACGACTATAGAACTCTAAAACTATATATATTTTCTTTTTCTTTTTCTTTTTTTTACCTATGTAACAGTTTGCAAGGTTTAGATGTAGTTTGTCAACACTAGTCCCCACTGTGGATGGTTTTAATCATATTCAAACAAAGCAAAACACTGCGGTTCATACTCTCTCTCTTACTTTATTCCAGCACTCATATACCGAGGACAATATACGTCATTTTCAGTCTTTTTTTTTTAATCACTACTTCTATACATAGAAATATATAAACGGAAGGCACTCTGGAGGGTTCCACTGAGTGACATAGCCAGGTAACAGAGCTAAGAAATGTAACAGGGTTTAAGGGGATCAACAGGACACAACCAAACACAACTATTTAAACCAGAAGTACACTTCCGTACATCTGTAGCGTGACACCCTGAAACCCTACAGCCCCAGAGGCAGCTCATTGGTGGATTCGATGGGGCAAATTGTGGCCGGCCAAATGCATGAGCCTGAGGATGATGTCACCGGAGTCGCCGTTTTCCAATAGGCCGGTTGGATCGTAGCCGTCCTCTTCGGTGACACAGGATTGGTCAGTGGTGCAGCTCTCTGAAATGACGTGAGTTCAAATAGAAAGAGAGTGAGTACATTTTGCGTTGACCTCTCCGCGTTGGTATGAAAGCAGCGTGCGCTAATATAGCATAACAACCGGAACTTGCGTTATTGTGAGTGAATGGGAATCAGCGCAGGGGATTTTTTTTGGTTACGAATCCAGAACTTGTTGGCACAAAGCCTCAGTGAGTCACTGTAGTCAGCGTCGTGTCACATGTTCAATGGAGGAGTTCAGTTACGCAAGCGTCTCAGCGACATCCTCTACCATTCACTCTTTCAGAGTCCTGACGTCGGATCTGTCCTTGAAGAACGCTTGAAAAATAAAAACATGAACTCACCCGCGTCACAACACAGACCAGAAGCGGCACAGCGTCCGCCCTCGGAACCGCAGGGTTTCCCTCCCGCCTGGCAGGGGGTGAGCAGGTAGTTCTCCTCCACACAGTGGACCGTCTCTGGGGAGCCCAGGAGGCAACCGAGGCCCTCGCCGCAGCAGATGCTGGGGCCGAAACAGCGGCCCCTGTCCCCGGGGCCACAGGGCATGCACTGGGAGACAGAGAGAGAGACTCCCAATACACGGCACGTTTGATTGCTATCCTCCTGATTCACAACGTTCGCCACTGCTGAACCGTTGACCCCCCACCCTGCTCTCTCTGGTTTTTATTGGCGATTTCTTACTTGACCAGTACTATTTAAACCTGCACTATGTAACTTTTCTACTGCAGCTATTTACTCTGTTCAAAAACATCTGAGCTAGAAAGTTTCTTAAGAATAAAAACGCGCCACGAGTCAATCCAATTTTTCTCTATAAATCGTTTTATTCTGGTCCCCTTTTGGTCCAAAAGGCTATAGCTATAACTGTAGCTACAACTCACGCCACTAGAGGCTGCTAATGGGAAAAGCGTCCATAGTGCAGGTTTAAAATGAACATAAACATACTTTTTCGGACGAGAGTAAATCTAAGCTCAACTCACCTTGCGTTGTGGGGCGTCCATGATGGCTCTCTTCCCTCCGATGGGGCAGTTGGAGATGTAGCAGGCAGAGCACGCAGACAGCAGGAAAAGCAGGGACACTGAAACAACTGCTCCGGTCATCTCTGTTACCGGAAGTATAGGAGAGCAAGGTGCCACCAATTACACCACAACATGTGCTCCTGTGCCTGATCATCATCCACGATATTGTTCATCAAACAAATGAATAGAATTGTACTTACTTCTCAACGAACTTTGGACGCACAGTAGATATTTCAAGTGATTGTTTCGGTGAAGTTCCTCTCGGTTGAAGATTCTTGTCCTGTTCTGGCGCCTGCCACCCCTTTATATACCGGTCAAGGTCTACCGTCGGCGAGTGACGCAGAAACCTGAAAGCCACTTAGGGGATCCTTAATGAACCTTTTTTAAGTCACGTCCAGAGAAGAAGCCGCTGTACAGGGGCCAGAGCAGGGCAGGTGAGATGACCGGGCATTCAGGTGACCTGCTTCAGTGGCCTTTCCCATTAGAGATGATTAGGAAAGGGCCGGCCGTCCGTGACCGCGCAAGCGTTTAGACGGCACAGGGTCAGAGGGATCAAGAGGGAAATGGAGATATGAAAAGGCTGTGAGGAAATTATTACAGCCGACGACATGATGTGGCGGCAGCTGCACAGTGCGTTTGTTGCGTTTCAAGGAATGCAACAAGCATTTTCATCTTCTTTTAGGCACAGTCATTGATTTTGCTGTCAGAGGGAATCCAGAGGAGTTCTTGAAGATGACAGAAGATGACAAAATCAATGGATCTTCATTTGAATGTATATCGAGGGGGAATGTTGGACCACCCTGATTTTGAGGGGAAAAGTAAATTAAAAGAAATGTAACGCAAATAAAAGCATTCTTGTAATCTTATGACTCACGATCTTGACTAACTCGTATGATTTTACACATAAACATGCAGGCACACGCACACACACACACACACACACACACACACACAGGCACAGGCACACACACGCACACACACACACACGCACACACACACAGGCACACACAGGCACAGGCACACACAGGCACATGGATTCTTCCACCAATTTTCTCTCTCAATTAGGAAGTTTCTAATTCCCCATTAGAATTGATTCACACATCGCCCAAGGTTATGGGTTAATTGATATAATATGCCAATTAATGCAGATTAATGATTAGCTTCAGTGAGGCTGAAGAGAGCGTTCACTGTTTCAATGGTATGAGCTCAATTAGCGACCGCCTTACTTTTACTCACCATCATATCAGCTCTATTAGCGAATGACGGAACCTAATCAATACCTTCTTACTTTGATAACTTTCGTTCCAAGGGGCAGGGCGAAAAAAAGTTCAGTTCAAGACAGACAGGCCATAATAATCCCACAGTGAACTTTTAGGAAAGGTATTTTTAGAATAGCTAAAGGAAATGTTGCACGCGGGTCAAACCGTTGTTTACTTGAGCGTGTTTGTGGCGGCACTTGTTGTCGCTGTAGCGACGGGTGAGGTCTGCCCCTCAGTGGCTCGAGGGAAACACTTCATCTGTTGTGCAACGTAAAGGACTCCCTCAACATTAGACATTCATGAAGCATCAGCGTTGTGCCATAACATCCCAAATTCTGTCATTTCAGTCACTCCAGATGGACAGCAAGCACGGTCAGAGGCAGCCTTTGATTTGACAAATAGGTAGGATACTTCATTAATAAACATCATTCCCTAACCAAATACGACACACCAAATATGATATGACACCTTTGCATCTCATCTAACTCCCAACAACTAGGTGAGCATCATTTCATCTTGGCTTCGGTGACTTGGCCAGACTTGTATGCAGATCTGGAATAATTCTCCATAATTGCCAGAGACTATTTATGTAAAGAATTTTGAATTTGGTGCAATTATGAATATTGGATGTCTTGGTAATAATAATATCCCCGCATGCCTGTCTGTCCCAAAAAGCTATGGTAAATCCTTACTATAGACAAAATGGAGATGTCTATCTGGCGTTTCCTTATTTCTCTACAGGAAGGCACTCGGCTTGTTGACTTCCTCTCCCCTCCCTTCCTCTTCCTTCCTTCTCTCCGAAGGTACTCATCTGAAAAATGAGAACAAAGTGATTGTTCCTGTTCTCTTTCTTAAGTCACTGCAAACGCTGTCTGTGGACGGGCGTCTCAGTCAGAGCCGTACAAGGTGCAGAGAGCAACTGTACAGAGAGAGAGAGCGAGAGAGAGAGAGAGAGAGAGATACTGTAGATAGAGAGAGAGAGGGTGAGATAGAGAGAGAGAGAGAGAGACTGAGAGAGAGACTGAGAGAGATACCACAGCTGCTGCTGCTTCTACTGCTGCACTGCTGCCCAACACAGAGTCACAGTATTACAGGAGTCTGCTACGCTGTGCTGGTAAGTTCCACACACACACACACACACACACACACACACACACACACACACACAAGCGCGCGCGCAGGGTTTTCACGGTGAGATGATGGTGGATAGTGCTTGGCATCAGGGCATAGGAGGGGCTACTGGTGGGTCCCTCTATTGCAGTGGATTGTTAGGAATGCAGGGAATAAGGCAAAGGAAGGGCTGAGGGTCCCTGGACACGATTGGTTGATGATAAGTGAATATAATGGAGGAATAAAAAGACATGGCAATTTATATTGATATTGATATTTATATTGATTGTACTTTTAACACGAATGGAAGCATTTTTAGGAGTTTTAGTTTGAACTTATTATTGTAAAGGCTGTTTAATTAAACCGTCATTTTAAGTTTAATGTTGACATATTTAATTATGGAAAATGTCTCTTGGCTCTGGCACGTCTCAGAATGGCCGTCGGAGTGGCACAAGGAAAAACATAGTTCTCTGTTTAATTCATGTTGCTTCGTCATTAGAATTACTGTCCTCTTCGTCATCCTCACGGAGATCATCAGCATCAGTCAGACAGTCAGTCATCTAACTGTAGCTCTCATCTTGTTAATAATAAATAAAGGACTTGATTAGATACGTATATACAACATCAACATCGTCTTATACTACAGTGCACAGATTACTACAAACCCGGCAGGCTGTGTCATCCAAAATTATCTTATTCGTCTAATATCGCTATATTCATATATTACTACATCGTACATCGTTCATATCGCTCCGTTGTCAGTTTCACGTCAAGGTTACGGATTAAACCATGTTCCGATGCAAAATAAATAATTCTGTAGAAAAGGGGAACCGCCTCTCCGTCATCACTGATCAGTGGGTTCTCTCTCTCTGTTCAAAGGTGAACAGAGAGAGAGAGAGAGAGAGAGAGAGAGAGGAGCAGAGAAAGGTGGAGGTGACCATGCCTCCGTTTTAACTTCCTGATTTCGGAAGAGGAGGTGGGAGAGGAGAGAAGAGAAGCCAGTGAGAAAGTGAGAAGTGAAAGTATCATGTGGAGAGGTGTGGGTATGGACAAATGCAGCAGGTACGCCCATCACATGTTTCTCCAAACATCTATGGGGGGGAAAACACTTTATGACAAATGGCTATTGTAAAGCTGTGTTTCCCACACCAGATTGATTGTGGGTCATTGTGGGTCATGATATATCGAAAGCAGAACAACGAAGTGGCTGATAAAGTATCTTCCACCGAACACTCTGTCCTCTTTTGAGAAGTGTCTCTCAGGCAGATAACTCCGCCGCCTCTCAGCTCTCCTGACAGTACGAGGCCGTAGAGAAAGAGTATGGCACTGATTGACTGTTGATCTCTTAAATCCAGGAAGAGGATGGACAGTTCCTCCCCAGCAAGAAGTCCTCCTTTCAGAGATGACCTGCGGCGGCCAGCGACTCAGCGGCACAGTTTCTCCTTAAGCCATTCTCCACTCAACACGAAACCCACGGACCTCTCTTCTCCCGGATACCCTGACGGATACCCTGACACCGTATCCCCCACCGGATACCCCTATGGCCGCGCTTTCAGCCCTCACAGGTTTGCCTCTATGTTCGGCTCCGAAGACAAACATCACATTCAGAGAGAGGGATCGCAGAAACGCAAGAAAACACCTCTCAAAGTGGACGCCAGAGAAGGTGAACCCCGCGAGAGAGAGGAAGAGGAAGAGGAAGAGGGAGAGGGAGAGAGAGAGGGAGCCGAGGTCGGGAGCAGTAAGAGGACACCCATGCTGCCCCATCTACCCCTCTCCCTTAACCATCCGTCCATCGGCCAGAAAGTCATCCCGGGTATGATCGACCTCAACCGACTGCAGCTCCAGAGGACTCTGTCCAGGTGCGACCAGCGGGGGGGCGTGGCCCTACCTGTGCAGGTGAAAGAGGAGCCGCTTGCGTCTCCCCCGAT
>OMNO01064218.1:4342-23229 GCA_900303215.1 Trachyrincus scabrus
GTGAAGCTGCAGACTGTCCACAGCATACCGCTCACTATTAACAAGGAAGGTGAGGACAGCATGCAGATCTATATACAGTATATTACGGTGCCGGGTGGATCTTTATGCAGTATATTACAGTACCAGGTTGATCTATATACATTACAGTACCAGGTTGATCTATATACATTACAGTACCAGGTGGATCTATATACAGTATATTAGAGTACCTGGTTGATCTATATACATTACAGTACCAGGTTGATCTATATACATTACAGTACCAGGTGGATCTATATACAGTATATTACAGTACCTGGTTGATCTATATACATTACAGTACCAGGTTGATCTATATACATTACAGTACCAGGTGGATCTATATACAGTATATTAGAGTACCTGGTGAACAGGGATGGACTGTCGGACGGACATCAATTCAACTCAATTGGAATTGCTGCAGAATGGGCCAGGCCAGCGGCCGATAGCCGTCCTGGATCTACCAGCTGTAGTTCTCCAGAACTCACAGATGGCCAGTCCGCCCCTGCTGGTGGATCTATATAGAGTATATTACAGTACCAGGCGGATCTATATACAGTATATTACAGCACCAGGTCCTTACATTTATGAATTGCCTCCCAAACACTTTTTATTGGCCATGGCTTTTACAGTAAATGTCCCCATGGACATACTCTACAAATAAGCTTTTACTCTCTATTTCTCCTAACTGTGGAACACTACTCTACTATATATCAGAGAAGTTGGCACTGTGGACATTTAAAAAAAAATAAAAATAGGTATGCTTTTGTAATATTTCCGTCATAGTTTTTGTGATTATGTCAAGAATTAAAAGATGTTGAGATGAAATATTTTAGAATTTTAGGAAGGTGTTTGTGAGAGCTTATGATGAGCTGTTTGTACATGTTTTTTTTCCATGACTTGAAGTTTCAAGTCAAGTAAATTTGAATTGTATATCCCTTAATCACAGTTACAGTCTCAAAGGGCTTCACAGGCCCCCCAACCCTAGCCTTCCAAAGCACAAGGAAAAACTCTTAGGAGTTTAGGAGTGCAACTGGTGCTGTAATGGACAGACATAACAAGCACAACAGTTTTAATAAAATGGGGCAGGGTGGACAAGTAGTATGTAGGAAAACTCTAATACATCTAATACACCTATCGGCAGCAGCGGTAGAGCTGAGTCTCATTGGAACAACAATAATAGCGTGTGTGTGTGTGTATGTTATTTTGTGTTCCTCCAGAGGATGAATGCCCTGGACTCCACGGCTTCCTGAATGTAATCGTCCACTCGGCCTCCGGACTCAAACAGAGCCTGAGTGAGTCACATGCCTACCAGATCAAATCAATCAATAGATAAAGAGTAAACACAGTGTTAAATATACCACTCTAGGAGCCATATCCCAAACAATGGAACAACCAAGGTCACCAAATTGTAAATAGAAAAAGAAACTAGTGAAGCAGAGCTGTGATTGATAGAATAATGTTCGCAGATGTAAATAGATTAGTTTCCGCATAACTCAGCCATTTGACTTTTTTTTTAAATTATTCATAGTATTGTTAATCAGACATGTCAATAGAGCAGGACCACCAAATATTGAGTCATTTATTTAGTTATTTTGAAGGAGATTTTGGAAGTTTTCCCAAAATTTTCACAGTACAGAAAATTCTATCTGACGGACCTCATGGCTCCAAGAGGAAAAAATGTTAAGCACGCCCTCTATGTGGCTACCAAGTTTCAAGGCCCTGGGCCCTTGTGAAGCAGAGCGGTGATTGATAGAATGATGTTCACACATGTAAATAATTTCATTTTTGCATAACTCGGCCATTTTACATTTTTTTTAAATTCTTTGAAGGATTTTTGATCAGACACATTCATAGAGCATGTATACCAAATTTTGATTCATTTGGTTTTGTGGTTATGTAGAAGAAGATTTTGGAAGTTTTTATGAAATTGTCACTGTACAGAAAAATCTATCCTGACGGACCTTATGGGTCCAAGAGGCAAAAATGTTCAGCATGTCAAATAAGGCCTATATACCAAGTTTCAGAAATTTTCGGCCATCGGGGCGGCAGGGCTGACCTGTTTAAGTTTGACGCGACAAATAGCGCCCCCTACAGGCGAATTCGTCCAAGACTTTTTGGAGACCTATTCTTCCATGATACATATATGTGTGAGAAAATTCAAAACTTTTTACCAATAGGGGGCTGAGCTATAGGCCTCCCAAATAAAAATAATAAGAATATCCAGAGCAATAACAATAGGTATCCACAGATACACTCTGTGAATACCTAATAATAATACGAAAACATGCTGTTGTCACTGCTGGTCAGTGTAGCATTATGTTATGTTATTTTGTATCTCCTAGATCTCTACTGTACCTTGGAGGTGGATTCTTTTGGCTTCTTTTTAAATAAAGCAAAGACCAGAGTGTATCGTTACACCACCGAACCCAAATGGAATGAGGTGAGATGTCTCTATGCTACGATGTCATGTCAACCACAGCTGAAACTATAATATACTTTTAAACGCTATTCTATGTTTTAATTAATTAAATGTTTACTTAAAGGTGCTTAAAGGTAAAATTTGAGAGTTGTAAAGAGAGAGAGCAGTAAAAAGCGGAAGAGAAACAACCCAAAATATAAAATGAATACCAGTCAAACACAGATGAAATACCCAGATGAAAGATTTAAAACCATGACCGAACCTCCCACCTCATTTGTATCGCATTTCCATTGTTGACATTCACGATTCTTGACATTCGCCATTGTTGGCCTTTGCGATTCACTTTAAGAAATAGAGAAAAACTAAAATGTGGCAATACATAAATGTGCAAATAAATAATCAAGTAAAAATAAATAATTATCATACTGAAATACAAAGTGACACACCCCGTTCACCCAGATTTGAGCTTGTCTGCGTCAGACTTTAGATATTAATCTAAAGGCTGATTTGTGAGACTATCCACGATGAAATACAAATTTTGACAGACCACTTTTATTTTTTATCCTTTGCATATAGACAGAAGTAGTTATCTGTAGATATTTTCGTTTAATTCTAAAGAAACTTGGCAACCTCTACTGTGAGTCTGCATCATGTTTATTCATTGATTTAAAATATTTTTTTACTAGTTTGTCTAAGGGAATAAATGTTAATACAGCCTTCTTGGTAACCCATTTTGACATTTATGTCGGTGCCTGACTCGGTCGTTACCCCGGCTGGATTTTCCATTTACCGGCAGGACAGAAGCACAGTCAGGTAAACGTAGAGGCGGAGGGGTCTGCATTATGGTTAACTCTCGCTGGGGTTCGGATGTAGCAGTACTTACAACACACTGCTCACCAGACCTGGAGCTCTTAACTATAAAAGTACGGCCCTTCTACCTTCCTCGGGAATTCAGCTCCGCAATAATCACAGCAGTCTACATACCCCCGCAGGCGGATAAAACGTGTGCGCTAGAGGACCTATATAGAGTAATCAATGGACTAGAGAACGCTCACCCTGAGGCAGCTTCTATTGTTGTTGGCGACTTCAATAGGGCTAATATGAGGAAAGTTTTGCCTAAATATCACCAGCACATAAACTTTCCTACCCATGGTGATCAGACTCTTGACCATTGTTATTCGCAACTACGGAACAGCTACAAACCCCTCCCCCGCCCTGCCTTTGGTAAGGCGGATCACACCTCCATTCTTCTACTCCCAACCTACAGACAACGGCCAAAACAGGAAAAAACTCCTATTTTGCTCTGGGGACCTCGAGGCCTTGAGGAAGTCCAGATATGATCTACGGAAAGCCATCAGAGATGCCAAAAGAGTCTACCAGGACAAGTTAGAGTCTTACTACCACAGCTCTGACCCCAGACCCATGTGGTGTGGACTTCGATCCATCAAAGACTATAAAGGGAGAAATAGTAGTGATGCCCAGCCCGCCGCCTCTCTACCGGACGAGCTCAACACCTTCTACGCACGGTTTGAGGCGAGCAACACCATTTCTTCTGTGAGGCTAGCTGAGGACCAGGACTATTGCACCCTGTCCCTAACTACAGCTGACGTGAGGCGTGCTTTTAAAGGAGTAAACCCAGCGCCAGGTGGCATTCCAGGCCGTGTCTTCAGAGCGCCGACCAGCTAGCAGAGGTATTCACCTCTATATTCAACCTCTCCCTGAACCAGTCTACAGTCCCCACCTGCTTCAAACAGACCACCATTGTAGCACTGACTTCTATCATCATGAAGTGCTTTGAGCGGCTAGTCAGAACCCACATCTGCTCCACCCTTCCTGAAACCTTGGACCCCCTTCAATTTGCATACCGCCCCAACAGATCTACGGACGATGCCATCACCCTGACAGTTCACACCGCCCTCTCTCACCTGGACAAGGGAAACACATACATGTTTTTAGATTGCAGCTCAGCATTCAACACTATTGTGCCTGCTAAGCTAGTCCCCAAGCTCAGGATCCTGGGTCTTAACACTTCCTTTTGCAACTGGATCCTGGACTTCCTGACGGGCAGACCCCAGGTTGTGAGAAAAGGCAACCTCACATCCTCTGCACTGACCATGAGCACCGGAGCCGCTCAGGTCTGCATACTCAGTCCCCTGCTGTACGCCCTGTTCACGCATGACTGTGTGGCCACACGCAGCTCCAACGTCATCTTCAAGTTTACAGACGACGCCACCATCCTGGGTCTTATCTCCAACAACGATGAGACCGCCTACACAGAGGAGGTCAGTGACTTGGCAACATGGTGCCAGGACAACAACCTCTCTCTCAACGTCTGCAAGACTAAGGAGATGATCGTGGACTTCAGGAAGCGGCAGGGGAGCGGTCACGCCCCCATACACAACGATGGAGCTGAAGTAGAGAGAGTCTCCTGCTTCAAGTTCCTTGGTGTGTTCATCAAAGATGACCTCACCTGGTCCAAGTAAGCGGACACGGCGGTGAAAACTGCCCAAAAAGCGCCTATTATTCCTGATGAGACTCAAGAAGTTTGGCATGTCTGCCAAAATCCTGACTAACTTTTACAGGTGCACCATTGAGAGCATCCTCTCTGGCTGCATCACTGCATGGTATGGCAGCTGCACTGCTGCTGACCCCCTGTAAGGCCCTCCAGAGGGTGGTGAAGACTTCGGAGCGCATCACTGGTTGCCATCTACCCTCCGTGCAAGGCATCTACCACACATGATGCCTTAGGAAAGCACGGAAAATCACAAAAGACTTCAGCCACCCAGGCTTTGGACTATTCACATTGCTGCCGTCTGGTAGACGTTTCCGGAGCATTCGGGCACAGACTACCAGACTCACAAACATTTTTTTTCCCACAAGTCATCAGGCTTTTCAACCAGTAACACAAACCTAGTGATCATATTGATCAGTGTAAAATATGCCCTGGTCACTACCTAATCTAATTTAATGTACATATCTATCGGCATTCCTCCACTATATACTTTATACTTGTAATGCTAGAGTTTATTTATCTTATTATGTATATATATATATATATATATATTTTTTTTATTATTATTTTTTTTTTTATTTTTATTATGTATATTTTTTTGTAAACTTTTTTAAACTTCTCTTTTTATTCTGTGGGTGATTGTTCTATGTATTGTGAGCTTGCCATGTCACAAGAATTTCACTGTTTAGAATGACCCTGTGTTATACTTTGCACGTGATCAATGAAACACTTTAACTTTGACTAAAACCTTAATAAATATCCTTAACAGCCTTTGTATAATTCATAAATAATAATAAGTATTGCTACTTCTACTTGATGATGTCACTTATGAGACACTTAATAAGCACACATGTCACAAGTAGTCTGCATTCATTACAAGCACAGTTGAGTCAGGATTGTGTTTGTTGATCTGGGTTAGGGGTTGTATTACCATCCAAACAAACCATGGCTGTTTGGTGTTTGGCTTCTTAGTTGGTGTCCACAAATAAGCTGAGCTAGAAAAATATATATATTTTTGCAGCTGGTGTGTTTCACTGACCAGGCTGCTGAGTAGTCAGTTTAGCAGTAGGGTCCAAACCTTGGCCAAGATCCATCTTCTACATGCTTTCAGATGAAGGCTCACACTGCAATTCACACAGTGCAATCTTATTTCTCGAGGTGTTCAATAGAATCCAACCATTTCCTCTGCAAACCAGTTAGCATCCGAGTAGACTTAATCTGTTAACAGACAAACTGCATGACATTAAAAACTAGTGAAATCCCTTTGAGTTTTGACCAGAATTTTGACCTGTTGTCCCCAGAGCAACGTGACAGCAACATGTCGACTATAAATGTCTTGGTGGTGCACTTAGTGCATGTGGATTTTGACTGCATGGTGAGCTACACATAAAGCTTAAAATTAACTTGGGTGTCATTCACTTGGGCGTCCAGTGAAACTTCACTCTCACACACTAATGTCTGGGAGATATAGGCGTTTGCAGAAATCGCTTTAATCACCATAATTGAATTGGCGGTTCATTATCTAAATTGTATTTAAAGTACACAACTTTATTTCACTTTTCTTTACTCTACTTTGCATTTTGGTTTGTTTACATGCTGATCTGCTGTAAGGTTGCTAACATCGGTCAATACTCTGCCTGTTTCCCATTGTGAATTAGCCCTGTTATTTTAATTAGCCCTATTAACTTTAGTTACCAATTAGTAAGCTTTTTATTTTTATTTTATTTTATTTATTCATTTCTGCCTTTGCGTGTGTGTCAACTACCAGAGAAAATCGTACCTGAAATGGGCACTGCAGAGACGAACAAAAAATTTGTCCAATCTGTTATTTTAATGGCTTACAAATGTCTCTGTTTAGCATTGAAGGGGTTCTTTAGGGATTGAATGCGATGAAAATAAAGGCTTTTTTGCCATTTTGACGGCACAAAAACCACTACCACTGGTACATCCCTGTTTAAATGTATATACTCCGCTAGTAGTTTAGCTTTCATCTGGGGGCTGTACAGCACACATACAAACACATGCATGTAGACGCAGACAGATACACACACATTTTGTCATTTAGCAGACACTTTTATCCAAAGTGACACACACACACACACACACACACACGCACGCACGCACACACACTGATAACTAATTGCATAATTAGAGGAAGGAAGGTATGTGGAGAGAGAAAGTGTGAGAGACTGAGAGATATCGGTATACTGGAAATCAGGATTTGATAGAGCAGGAGGAGGAGAGAAGATGGAAGGTAAAACACAACATTAGTTTGCTGTGGGGCACTGAAAGTGAAAGTGAAACTACTCCTCTTTTCTCTGCTAGCGCTGGGTAATCGGTCCATTGGACTACTGCCCGATCTTCATTAGTGCTTTAATAGAAAGGATGATACTGACAGGGCAAAGTAAAGACATGCTCTAGGTTGTAGTTCAAAGTTCAAAGGCACTGGGTAGAATAAATTATTATGCAGATTTTTTTCTGGAAAAAAATATGGGGAGAAATAAGTTGCACATAGGTTTTTTGTGGTGTATATAACTTAATTAACCAGTTTAATGCAATTTGAAGAACAAAGCAATGCATGCTGTTACACACATTGCTGTGAATGACAGAAGATAGATCCATAGCAACGGGCATACATGGTAGTAAATGCAGGATGAGATTGCGAAATCGTAATGAATTTCCAAGGGACATCACTATCAAACAATGATCGTCTGAGATAGAAAGTAGTTCATGAAGCCCTTTATAGTCTCAAAAGGGCTTCACAGGTCTGCATTCAAATCAAAATGTTGACAGCCTCTAACCCTCAAAGCCCTTCAACCGCTAAAAGCTCCTCAAGACTTTAATGGGCCATAGAGGAACCCATGAGAGGAGATGAGGAAGGAGAGGGGCAATGGTTCTGGGTGGCCAGGCAGGCAAGAGATGGAGAAAGAAGCTGAGAGCATTGCTTGGATAGAAAGGGAAGCTTCCAGATCTAGAGCTTGTGTCTCTGATTTGTAAAACATTTTTTTACCACAAAAAACAACAAATCACAGACACATAATAATTAAGGATATAAAAGATACAAAAATCTTATTTTGAGGATAAAAGTGTCAGGTAATTGTACTTAAAATGCAAGGAGTGCAAGGAGTGTGTTTGTGCTTGTCTGCACGTGTGTTCCAAATATAATAACTATAACCCAAAAATGATTACACCGTGTACAAACAAGTTGAAAAAATGCTTTTCATAAGATTGCAGGGAAAGGTTTGATGCTTATAGTCAGACCTCTTCTTCCACTTTTCCTCTTTGTTTACCTGGCCTTTTAATGTCTTTGACAAAGCGGACATATTTCCAATACAGTGTGCCCTGCACTCGTTTCAAGTAATGAATGTGAACTTTGGAAACGATAATGGTTTGGTTAAATGGAGGAGGGGTTTTATTTGGGGGAATAAGACAAAGACAAGCAGAAAAGTAAGTATAGTATAACTGGTATAAATGGGGATAGAGAGACTAGATAGAAAATAATGAAAAATGAAGGGTACTTGGAGGGAATATAAACAGTCACAAGGCAAATGCTGCACATTGTGCAACGTAACATGAGGTATGATGGGCTGGGAACAGGCTGGTTTCTTTCATGGCTTTTGGATTGCGGCCCCATCTTCTCAAGGTGTATGACTTAATGTCGCTATAGACACACCAGTAGGATTCATATGCTACTATTTCACATTTGGTCATTGACGTAGCAACATGTCACTAACTCTGCTATAAACAAAGTAGCTGTTTGTTTTCCAGGATGTCTCTTGATGACATAATCAGCTAATTTGCACAAATTAAGAGAAGAAGATATGGGGGGACATTTTTACACCAAATACCTTGTCCAGCAATTTGCATACATTTCTGCAATAATCTAAAAAGGCCCTAAAAAGTGGACCCTAGAAATTAATTCAACTTGGTCCATTTGAACACATTTTGAGATTGTTCTAAGGATTGAAATCATTGAATAATTCTACAATTGATAGCAATACACATGCATTTTGCTTTTGGAAAAAATGAAAGAACGCCGCTCCCTTGCATCCTACGACCACACCACTGTGATGATAGTCTGACCCAATGCGTTGCTTTTACCCGTCAAACTCATTTCTGTTTGCTGTCCATTCCACCCCACCACTTGATTGGCCTACCCAAATTCTTCCTCCAGGCTCTCTTGTACAACCAAAGTGTCACAAGAGATCCTGGAAATCGAGGCTACTGTGATGACAGTGAGCCAATGAAGGGCAAACATGACATGATGGCTCACGATCAGTTATCAAACACTTTCGTCAGATTGACTCCAGTCAATCAAGAGAAGGAAGGAGCTTAGTGATTTGTCAATTGCGTATTCTAACTTCTGATTATATTTAATATTTTATTACATGACAACAAACACTACGATACGTTAAAAATCCTATTGGGAAAAACAAAATCCAATAAAAATCTGGACATTTTGTGTCCAGGGAAATGCCAAACATTTTCTGGGACGGATAATAAAAACAGGATATTCAAGGGAAAACCGGGATGGGTGGCAAGCCTAATTCTACAAGTCTTCAGTGACGTCATCATACCCTTCTGCTCTGTGGATCATCAAAACAGAGTCACTTACAGATTTACAGTTTTAACCTAGTTACAATCAGGTGACTCAAAGTACTAGAATATCTTTTTGGACATTCCTGAATATTTCAAGTCCATGATACTCTGTTTAATTGGGAGTGAACTTAGTTTTACCTCTTCATTGACCTCCTCCCTTGCCCTCTCTACACATTTGGCCCTTTTGTTTGCATTATTCACATACCTGCACAGATGCAACTGCCCATTAGAATCATAATCTAGTGATCTGTGGCATCCACTTATACATAAATATCTTATCAAATGTTCCATCTGTGCTTGTGTGTGTATTCAAATGTAGTAGCACTCACAACGAAGCTTAAGGTACAAGGCAATTTAAACCAATAGCCTTTACTAAACACACACATGAACAATTCTTTGCTGTATATTACTACCACTTCTGTGCTCTGCATATTGCACACATCATGTATGTGCATGCATGGCACGTGGGGCTCGTGTATAGCTTTGACAAATAATTGCACGTAACATACATACATAATGCGATTATTGTACAGTATATTTATGAAATGAAGGTAATACATTTAGCCTAATTGGTGTTGTCAATTTAGAATACTTGTTTGATTAGGATATGAGGATATATAGGATGAAGGCATTTATTTAATCTGAGAAAAATATGTTATAAATCATTTTGTGGTATTGTTTATGTAAGTAAACAATACCATCTAATTAAAACATTTAGATTTTAATTGACAACTCCTATGGTACAATTGATTTTTTTTAAATTAAGACAAATGCAATTAGTAATTTAAGGAACACATTAAGGAAGGCCATTAATGTTTTTAAAATTGAATGTGATCCTTTGGGTGTGCATAAGTAACACCAAACAAATGGATTGGAGAGAAAACCTTCAATTTCTCACACTTCATCATTGTTGTTGAATTACAGCTCCCTTAGTCATTAATATCAAGAAAATAAACTAAATTACCATCATATCATGCTCATCACTATAATACAATACAATATAACTTTACACATCTAATCCTTCCTCTGTCTGTTTCAATATAAATAAAAATGTGTGACAACAAATATTTCGTTTTAGTCTGTTTGGTTCATTTCACATTGCAATTCTTCAATGCACACCAATGCATTAGCAATTAAATGCATAGCATGATTTATGAGATATAGTGTCCATGTAACCCAGGTTTCAAACAGAGCAATAAATAGTGAATTAAATAACAGTAAATAAATAATTCATTCATGATAATAAATAGTCTTTCTTAAAACACGTCAAAATCCACGCTGTTGGTTTCATGCAAGTTTTAAGTGAGATTAGAAAAGGGTTTGACAATCCTCTTTAATTGAACTTGACCTCTCCTTTAAAGAAGCTATATGTAACAATGACACTGAGTCCTTAAAATGGGTACTGCAGTCCAAATTCACAATATTGGAGAGAGTTGTCTCTTCCCACCCCCTCCTCCCCAGACTCGAAGCTCAAGTGGGTTGCCAGGTTGAGGACACTGAACGAACACGAGCACAAGACGCGCTGAGCCCTACATTATATTTTGAGACGAGCGCAATTATTCTATTTTGACAATGATAAGTGACGATGAGTCCTACTGTAAGTTGATAATATATGCTAATGTATACGTTTGCAATTTATTTATTGTTTGCAAATTATAAACCAGCTCATTTGGATTTGTATCCACATGAGCTATCAATGTTAGATAGATGCATGGCTGGCTATGTTTATGGTCACAAGCTAAAGTAAGCTAAAGTTAGCTGACGCTCAATGTTTACCTGTTCAGGAGAAGATTAGCCAACTCAGCATCTGTCTTCAAATCCTTCTGGGCTCTAAGTTGTCTCCATCTTTCAAATGCAACTCCAAGACTCCGTGTTTTAGCACTGACTGGCTCTGGTCATGGAGCTTTATTGAAAGCGGAGGAGGCTTTTTGGGTTGGGTAGAATCTAGTACAATCTCAGTTGATCCAGTTTGTTTGCTTGCTTCCATGGCTGCAGCACGCTGTGTTTATGTGCCAATTTGTTTCATATCTTGCAAGCCGGGGTACTCAGAGAATAGTGATTCACACAGGCTAAAACAAAAACAGACATTCCAACCCGGAAATTTCAAAGGAGAACATACTGGCTGTAGCATTGTTGTCGGAGAAGCCAGTATTTTGACATAGCCAGTTTCCTTATTCTTTGATGACATATCATGGTCATTTTATGATTTCGTACAGTACATTTGTTAGATATAGCTCCTTTAATGTGCCATTAAAGTGAATTGTTGAAGCAGTGGACTAACCAAGATGGTTTTGGTGAGCTTTGCTTTATTTTTGTCAAGTTTGAATGAAGTGTGTTTTATGATGAGTTAACAAGGTATTTAAGCTTGTCTTAGTCCGGTAAAAGAGAGAAACTTGAATTCAGAAGGTGTGTGAAGGTGTATGTACAAGAATATTTAGTTTCTTGACATTTTGTGAGTTTATTTTGTGTTTATTGAGTAACTGGAGACAGGCCAGGTTAAAATTATTAATTGACTGGAATTATACTTTTTGAGCATCAGGCGTTTATGTAACAACTCCAATTTAATTAACAATGGGCCCCAAGTCAGATGACACAGTATAAAGAGCGACAAAGTACATGTAGGGTGGAAGTCATGGTGGATGAATGGGTCAAACACAGGATTTTCACCCAGGAGACCGGGGTTCGTGTCCCCTGTTATTCTTAGACTTAGTTGACTTACCAGTTTGGTTTAGGCAACACAGCTACTTGGTTAGGTTTAGGCAACAAAACTCCTTGGTTAGGTTAAGGCAACAAACCTACTTGGTTAGGTTTAGGCAACACAACTACTTGTTTAGGTTTATGATTTTTGGCAGAAAGGGCTTTCTACCAGAAAGCCCTGAAGGCAATGTGACGAGAGAGTGAGTGATGGTTGGTGATTGTTAGGTCACGGTTGACTCATGAGTCAGGACAGTTATGCCAGTGTTCATATAGGCTTTGACATTTATGTATGTTAGTCGGTCATCGTTCACTAAAATGCAACTTCAAGCTTTAGCTATTTGTTTAACTCTTAAACTAGCAGCCTCACCTGGCCTGAGTCAGGCTGATCAGACTCTGGGGCTGGGTGAGGCTAACCCTAACCGTCTGTGGCTAGCTGATACTGTGATATGTAAAACACGTCACTTATCTTATGCAGCTTTAAGCTCATTTTACAGTACAGCACTAAATTAATTTTGCAGTTATTATTATTATAGTCAATTCAATTAGCCACCTGCAGAATCTTGGGTGTGTCTAGTTTGAAATCAAATGCATTTTATGTTTTCATACTTATTTGTATAGCTGTACCCATTGCTGCTCTTCGTGATTAAGTTGTGCAGTTCTTTATAGTTGGAATACATCTTGTTTGTTTCACCATTAACCTCTGCACCATTGGTGACATCACAAGTGGGAGTGTTCGCCCAGAGACAGTCCACCACAGTCCACTTGTATCCACCCATCAGTGGACACTACACTTGTGATGTCACAAAAGGACAGCTTTTGCAATGGCTTGTGATGACTAATCAACCTCACACTCACACCATCAAATGTGATAAAATAGGGGGTGGGGGGGCAGTGAACAGTGAACAGTGACATTAGTCACTGTTCAAGAAGGGCTCCTCATTCTCTCTTTCACGTCCTGTCCTCTTCCCTCCTCCCTCTCCACTGAGTCCCTATTTCGCCTTTCTCTATTATCTCTTTCTATTCTCTCCCTTGCTTGTTTCTCCCGTCCCTTAAACTTATTTCCTCTCTTTCTTCTTCACACACCTCTGTATTCTAGCAGTGACTGCTTCATTTATGACATCATGCCATGATGCCACTCTACCCTCACTAGCCTCTGTAATCCCACCTTGTAGTTTCATGAGGTGACAAAGGATAATGCTAAATTCATACCATTACCATAAGCTTCATTCATTATTGTACAATACAGATGTGACTTGTTACGTGACAAGATGTGCCTTGTTCTAATTCTCGTCAATACAACTCATTTGACTTCTCACTTTGGATCCAGGTTCCCTGCAATCCCCTAAATATCCCAGAAAATAGAAAGAAATCCCCAAAATGCCAGTGAAGAACTAGCCAACTGTTATTACTGTCTTCAGTCTTTCTATTTCAGATTGCAATGTTCCTGTTATCTATATGAATTAGTCAATAAAGCACTAGCACCCATAAAACACTGTTTTAATCTGTCATCTAAGAACACGTATCTTAGCCGACCTTACATAATATACTGCCCACATTAGCTAATTGTATTTGTGGCTTCTTGAAAAAAAGGAAACATCATTAATTTATTTGAGAGCACTGTTTGGATTGAAATTGCTTTGTCATTGTTTTAATGGTGAAGTAGTGCAATGCACTGTGGGTTATCCAGTTCATGGCTGTATCCAGTGCACATAGGCTAAATTGTGTTCCATAGTATCATTACTGCAGACTACACTAAATATGCTAGTATGATTTTTGGACAAACTTTTTGGGATTATGTTTGAATGCTATTTGTTAGGTTACAATAGGTGGTACAGCTGAGTTTGCAACTTCAAACAATATATATCAACTAACACCACTCCAATCATGTAAGCTTACATTATCATCAGAATGGAAAATCTTTGCCGTCAAATCACTCTATTTGAAGTACATACTTGCAATTATAATTTTGAATGCATCAAAAACACAACTGAATAATAAATATAACAACGGAGCAATCCTTTGGCCCAAAGGAATGTAACTTCCTACAGACCATCAAATGCATCATTCTAAAGCAAGGCAGAAGAAGAAATGGAACAAATAAAAATTCTAAATTATAAGCCACATTTAAAATAGGTTATGTTAACATAACTTATTCATAACCTATTATTTATTTATTTTGTTTCCCTCCCAATTAATTGCAGAGAAAACAAATACGCATGTATCAGCGGTTGTGAGGGACAATAATAAACAAACAGTTAGTAAACATTAATGAAAGCCAAAACACTTAATCACTGAGATACATCTGTGCATCTTAATTAGGCTATATTTTAGCAAAACCCTGCATGGAACCAAATGTCAATAAAGATAATCTTGTCTTCTAGAATAATTTCTATTTTATCAATGAAAAAAGGCAAAGGTCAAATTTCGTTGCTGAATACTTCTATACTTTGTTTGCTGTTTCACCATTACCTGTATACCTGAAAAAACAAGCAAAAAATAAGACTGCCATAGACAGTGTTGCAGCACTGCTTCAGCTTGACGCAGTTTCGAGTTTCTTAAAGATATTACATAACTAGCATATTATGGATGCTGGTTAGTATGGGAGGCAGGCATCAATGTGTCATCAGCCATCTGTAAATTATCTCAAACAGCTGGCTTGCTTAAAAGCCCCATGAGTATCGTTTATCATAATTATTATCTCTTAATATCTAACAAAATTCTAAGCACCTAATTTGGATTATTTATTTCTCAGTTAACATACCCCGCCTCAATCTCTCCCTTTCTTACACACACACACACACACACACACACACACACACATACACACACACACACACACACATACCCTTTTGCTTCCACCACAACTGGTTCATCAATATAGGCAGTTGATAAACTGATGCAGTTGGCAAACAAGACACAAGACACAAGCTGCATGGTTAACATAGTTAACATATGATGACATATGATGGCACTTTATTCAATTTGGGACAAGGATGTTAGTACGCACAGCGATGAATACATCACATGGTGAACAGACTGAACTCAACAGCATGCAAACATCATCTATTGAACTAGAACAGCGTCAAGGGAAGGTGACAATTCTGTTGTTGTACAGTAGTATAGTGAAGGGATGCAAGAGATAAGGGATATTATGCAAGCCATGATAGTAATGTAATGCTGTTTTGAATAAAATTATGTGGAGCCAAAGTCATTTGGTGAAGGTTTCTAATGTTTTATTAAACATTTTGTGCAGTATTATATTCACGTATTCATATGTGGTATATGTTGATATAGCCAAGCGGTTCGCTGAATTATTAATTTATTATTAATTATTAATTTTCTGCTCACAAGATATCCATTTTTTATCCAGGTGTCTAATGAGTTTTAGTAGGGTAAGCTTGTGTTTTACATTATTTAACCTACATTACAAATTACAAATTATTATTTTAGCCTATTTGGACAATTAATTGCACTTACATACTCTATCTGATCTAAAAGTCTGGCACTTTGTGATGGGCTTTCCTCAATGGTCACTAGTCTCACAGAAGCCCCAGATTCTCTATACACACTCCATAGACACGAGAAGGGTGGCAGACAACACGAATTGGCATTCAGAGTGTGTCATAATATGAAACATTTCCATATAAAAGAGATCATTAGCACAGGACAGACCTGAGGTGGAATGGGATTTGATTGGATGCAATAGTGCAATGTGACAAAACATGCCATTGCAAGGTTTTTATGAGGGGGAACGGAAACATGTTGATATTATTGGTTGAACAGATCATGTGCCCAAATGCAGCATTCATGTTTACAAGTCAGCCTGAGGCGTTCTCTCCTCCCCCGTTGTGGTCGGCCGAGGATGAGAGGTTAAATGCCTTGTGTCCTGTATTTGTGCATTACAGTGCTACATTGAATGCATGAAGGATTACAGGCCTCTGTGCAAAGGGTGGCTGTCACAGTGGTTAGTGCAGGCAAGAGGCTTAGTATATAAGTGCCTGTCTTTGGAGGTTCCACAAGGTTTGCAGAAGAGTCTCGTCTTCCTGGGCCCTTTTCAGGGGGGTGTCAGTGGAAGACAAATGTGAGTTGGAAAAAGGCGATTTGGCCCACTCTCCCTTGCTGCCCTGTCTGCCACTCTTTGCACGTCAAAACTGTCCATGTCAGCTGCCCCTGCCGTCTCCAGGGCGTTTAAGCAGTGAACTGCTGGTGGGAATGACGTCACGGGCTCCTGCACAGCGCGAGAGAATTTGTGCACTTCCATCAGAGCCATTTCCAGCTGCTTCCCAATCACTACAGCATCAGCTAATGTCATGGAGTCTGGTTCGAGCAACAATCTTTCCCTCAGCTGAGCACAGGACGTTCTCTCTATGAGCTGGTCAACTATAAGTCCATCCTCCAACACCCCAAAGTCACAATGCTTTGCTAGCCCACGTAAGGCAGAGACAAACTGGCCCACTAACTCACCAGACTTCTGGGCCCTCTGGCGAAACTCAAAATGGTGCATGCGTCTGCTCCGTCCTGAGCTAAAATGCGACTGTAGGGCGTTGGTAGCCGCAGTATAGGTGTCGTCCCCCACTGTGAGTGTGGCGAAAATGCGTTGCCCCTCCTGACCGAGGCAGTGCCGCAAGAGCGCACACTTCCTAGCTGCTGCTAAATCCGAATGTCCCAGAGCGAGTAAATAATCAGCTGGGTCACCGGGAACAGGTAGGAAAGGTGGCGGTGGCGGTAGAACAATGTCAGCCATCCTCGTTCGCCAATATTGTGTCCAGTCAACGACCACGCCGTCAATCATACTGTCTGCTGTTCTACTTAAAGGCACAGTAACCGCTGGTGCTTAACTATACAAGACAGCCTCGGGCATAACACAACATAACCAGACATAACAGGTGCTACATGTTTGATGTTACTAAGTCCTCCATGTCGTATGTAGGTTCACATAATCCATTGTCCCCTGATTCATAGCACCTCCAGGCACTCATACCATGTCTATGCCATGTCTATGCCACATGATTAGTAGATTAACATCTAAAGTCAGATGGCAGACAAGCTCAACTCTGGGTGAACAGGGCACTTCACTTTCTTTTGCTTCAAATTTTTTTCAACCAATAATGTTGCTGGGGGCGTGGATCTGTAGCCATGCATTACATGGAATGGATCTCTACTGGAAACAACCTGACTGGCTGAACCACAACAAACGTGATGTGGCTGACCATTAATATCGGATTCAGAAGAGACTGATAACTAAAATGACAGCATCCCCATCCCATTGTCGTGTCCCTCCATGGCCAACAGCGAACACAATCTCGGCCAGCACTGGTAAACTAAACTTTTCCCGTAGAACAGAGGTCACTAATAGGCGGACCGCGGTCCGGGTCCGGACCCAGACGCCGTCCTATCCGGACCCAGACCCTTAACCGATAAGTTATTGAGAATTATTACATTTTGTCTGAGCGTTTCTATTTTAACCGGCGCATCTTTTCTAGCCTTTACGGCCCAAATCATCTCACATGACGCTACTCAGCCAATCAATCAATATCACAGAGAGACGAGACTACAAGAAAGAAGCAGTCTGAGATATTTCAAATGGCGTGCTCTAAAAAGAGAAAGGTAGACAGTGAAAATAGAGCCTTCAATGAAGAATGGACACACTCGTATATGTTCATTCTTCTCACGGGCAGTTCAAAACCTTTGCGTCTCATTTGTACCGAGACCGTGGCCATTATTAAAAGTGACAATGTGAAGCGCCACTACGACACAAATCGTTTGATCAAACATACCCACCGAAGTCCTATGAGGGCACAAAAAATAATCAATCTAAGAGCCCAATATGATCGATCCACCAGAGTCATAACGCATTCATTCACTAACAACGTGCTAATGAATGTTCCTTTAGAGTTGCTTGGATTTTGGGTCAACATAAAAAAACATTTACCGACGGAGGCGTTGTCAAGGAGTGCATGAGTGCGGTAGCTGAGACCTTATTTGAGGGGAAACAATAAAGTTAAGCTTCTCAAGCTACTTTTATTTAATTCTAAAATTAAGCACTTTATTTTATTTTTTAATTTTTCAAAAGCTCTCTTTTTTAAATTTTTTGCTTCTTTTTTGAGAAAAGAACATTTATTTATTATTGGAGTACTTCCCTCCAGTTCAATGTGAAAACTAATGTTGATACAACAGATGTTGATACGACTACTGCTACTTCAATAGGCTATATGACACTAGGGTTAGGGTTAGGGTAACCCTAACCCTAACCCTATGACACTATATATTTGACTACTGCTACTTCAATAGGCTATATGACACTATATATAACGCAAGTTAGACATTATGATGTTCCGGACCTTTGCTTGAGGAAATTTTCTCCAACTGGACCTCTTTGAAATTTAATTGAATACCCCTGTGCTGGAGGCTGCTGATGTGATACTTTTCTGGCGTTAGCTTTGCGTCCCATCTCTTCCCCCGCCTCACCTCTGCGCGCGGTGTGTATGTGCAGCTGGGACAGGGACAGACTGAGGGGCAGCTGGCCCCCCTGTGGGTCGCTGGGGCTCTGCAGGATGTCGTGCATCGCGTTCCTCCGGCCCGTGCGCCCCGACGCGATGAAGTCGGCGTACGTAGCCTCCACCTCCGCCATTCCTCAGC
>OMNO01064261.1:0-13035 GCA_900303215.1 Trachyrincus scabrus
TGACATCCATGCTGTGTTTAATCATGTTTTTACCCCTGTTTGTTCTAATCCAGGCATGCCAACATCCTGTCGCCGTACTCCAAAACTGTCCCAGCTGTTATAGCGAAAGCGTCTACCATTTACAACCCTTTCATCTACGCCATTATACATCAAAAGTACAGGTAAACACGCTTGGCTGCACTTCATTGAAGGGTTAGGGTTAGGGTTAGGGTTGCCTATGGGAATAGAAATAGAACAGATTCCCTTAGAAATAATTCTGCTTTCCACTGTTGCTCAGCGAAAATTGGTTGAACGGATGACTTCTAGTGAATTCAAAATCAGTAGTAGAATTTGAATGAAAATGCATTGTGACAGATTTTGTATGTATTATTTCACACTGTGAATGAATATTGACATTTTGATGATGATGGAGACTTGCTGAGGTCACTCTTAAAAAGAAGTTTGAAAGGACATTACCTGTCTGGGTCAAACCATCGTCTCTGGCTTCACAAAAAAATCTGTTACCGATATAATTTGGCAAAATTATTTCCTTGTAAAGATTCTGCCGAAGAGCATTTAGCATGCTCGTGCCTGCCATGAATGTAAACAATGACAATATAGCACTTTTGTCTTTTGGAATCAATCTGCGTCGGTCAGTACAGAGTTTGTGGACTAAATAACAGTGAATCGCCATGCAAGTGCTTCACAAAATGTCTTATCACAAAGACCAATGTACTATATTGCTGCTGTTTACATTTGTGGCAGGCGCGTAAAAATTCTCTTAGGCAGAATCGGCACATGGATGTGATTTTGACATATTACATTGGTAATGGATGTGTTAGTGAAGCCAGGAGAGACGGTTCACCCAGACCGGTATTGTCCTGTAAATCTCAAGATGTTGCTTTCTACTGGTCAAATGAAAGTTCAAAAGAAAGGGGAAAAAAAGGAGGAAGCATATGCATTGTCTTAGAGGAAAATCTGTCACAATGCATTTGCCACTTTAGCTACCAATTTTAATTCACTAGAAGTCATCCGTTCAACCAATTTTCACTGAGCAACAGGGCATAAAGTGGGTCAGGAGTGAACATTTCCAGATATCCGGACTAAATAAATGAAATGTCTTGATATAATCCTAAATGTATGAATATCTATGAAATACTAAATACAATGGGCAGCTCATCATGTCCACCTCTTAGTGACAACATTGTCCTGTAACTCAACTGTCCTGCTGTCCAACTGTGTGTTTACAGGAAAACCCTGGCAGAGAAAGTCCCCTGCCTGAGGTTCCTGTCCCCAAACAAGCGAAAGGACTGTGCGTCTTCCTCGTTCAGCGGGTCCTCCTTCCGAGACTCCGTCATCAGCAGGAGGTCCACTGCCATTAGGAGACAGTCGACGACTGTTGGCAGACGGCCATCAGCATCCAAGACTTCCTCATGCTCTTCCTCAGATTGGGTAACCGCTACGCCACACTGATGGTTTTCCAGACTGTTGAATGAAGGGGCAACGGTTAGGATATTTTATATATAGTAAAATTATGAAAAACTAAATATTTCAAGGATTGTTCTAAATCCTTCCTCTTCTAGGTCTAACAGTAACCGTGTAATCATTTAAGACCATCTGTCATACGATTTTAATATTAAACCTAAAATGTACATATCCACTAGCTTAGTTATTGCTATTGGAATTTCTGAGAATACTAACTGTGATAACCATATCATTAAATATAAATCTAAATTAACTCAGTTTCCCATTTTGGTGATATTGAATTTCCTAAAAGCTAAATCCAAACTGAGCAAAACCGTTTTATTATATGTTTTACATTATTTTTTATTTTGACCTCAAAAAGTGTTTCATTTTGACTTCATAAAGTGCTATATCCCTGGGCTCGTGGCGAACGCAGTCTGAAGTCTGAACAAGCTATTTTGCAGGCCTTTGACATGAAAGTCCCTGCGTTTGAAGATTACAGTTCAGTATGTTCAGAGATAAGAGAGATTTTCTTCTTCTTTGAGTTCGGCTCTTGAATGTGTTTGTTTAGTTTTGCTCCATAATTTATGTTTGACTTTGAAGAGAGGTATTCAGATTTAGGTGTGGTACACCTCTGCTGCTATAAATTATTGTATTCTATTACAGTGTGTCATCTAATCTAGTCTAGTGAAATGTTAGTCTACTGTACTCTGCCCTTCAATTTATTCAGGTCTATTTTAGTCTAATCTATGCAGGTCTATTTTAAATGCAAATTTAAAATTTCATGCTGATGCCACGTTCTATCAGTTGAGTTACACATGACTAGTCTATTCTTAATCTTGGGACCCAGAAGTATTTTCTGATTTGTGAGGAAATGCTAGTCTAGTCTGTCTAGTCTAGACCTTTCAGATCGCTTTCCCTTTCAGGTCTATGTAGTCCATTTTTTTTTGTCCAATGTTGTTTTCCTTTGGTCTATTTTTGTCATTTGCATTCTAGCGTAGTTAATGCTTTCCTAGTCTATTAACATTGAATGTAGTGTCTTCTGTTCTAGTCTGCACAATTCTTCCATGTAATGGCTTCCGCTCTTCATTATTTACACAAACTCTCCTCTCGTCTTCTCCTCTTCTTCTCCGTCGACCGTCGGGTGCTCTCCCGTCGGGTGCCCTCCTGTCGGGTGCTCTCCTGTTGGGTGCTCTCCC
This sequence comes from Trachyrincus scabrus, assembly GCA_900303215.1. Lineage (NCBI taxonomy): Eukaryota > Metazoa > Chordata > Actinopteri > Gadiformes > Macrouridae > Trachyrincus > Trachyrincus scabrus. The sequence continues at coordinate 2,643 of OMNO01064261.1, forward strand.
GTTGGCCGGCTCTCCAACTCAGGTCTTCGGGGACGTAGAGATGGATCCCATGGACAGGAAGTCAGGTGACTCCTTCCGGGGGCAGTCTTCGTGCAGTGGAACCCGCAGGGAGAGGCTCCTGAAGAAGCAGCAGATGGAGAGAACGCAGAACACCACAGCACACAAGGCGAGAAGGGAACAGAGAAATCTAGTGTTTAAAACCATCGCAAATAGCATTGTTCAGCAGGAGATTAGTAGAGAATGGTTCGAAAAGGTTCTGGGTTCCAACCCCAATGTCTGCAGTCTGCCTGTGCATCCTTGAGCAAGATGCCTTAACCCTTCATGCACCCTTGTGTCTTGTATCTAAAAAAAAAATCACTGTATGTCGCTTTAGATAAAGGTGTTGCTTTTCTAGATAATGCCTTATGGTGTGCTTGTGGCTCATGCGTGTGTGTGTTTACACCACCAGCAGCTGTCCGCCGTGACGAAAGAGTCTGCAACCCCCTTCGAGCAGGAGATGGTCTCCAGTTCAGTCAACATGGCTGCCGTGCCGCTGTTGGTGCTGAGCAGGAAGAGAAGCCAGAGTCTGACCAGCGACAGGTCGGAGGCCAGGAAAAAGATGGCAGGCACCAACGGCTTTCTGGGCAACCACAAGAGCGAATCCGTCGATTTACATTTCAGAAACGTTCTTTCTCCTGATCAAGCGCTAAATGTTCCTCGCATCATCGTCATCAGTCCTACGTCGGAGGACAGCTTGGTGAAGTACGAGAGCAACTTTACAGATGATCGTTCTGTCTGGACTGTAGATAATGAGGACTCAACAGAGGACAATGATGTCGTTTGACAAATTTGAATGAAGTTCACCGTTTTACTCAGTTTGGACTCTTATTCAATCAATTAATTGCATTTTTGGAACTATTGTATTTATGCCAGAGAATATTTTTATGTTACAATTCACGGTTCAATGTTTTGCTGGGGTGGGACACATTGTGACCGTTCAATTCCAGCTCACATTGTTTGTGTGTCAATTTTGTTTGTCTTACTTTATTGTGTTATTGGCCAGTGACTGGTTGTACAGAAATGTGTAAAATAACTTATTTTATGAATACATTAATACATTTATTAATACATTAATTAAAGGTGCTATATGTAAAACTTTTACTGTACTAAATCATCAAATGACCATGATAGGTCATCAGAGATTAAGGAAACATGCTAAGTCGAAATACTGGCTTCTCTGGAGACAACTCTCTCCAATATTGTACATTTGGACTGCAGTACCCATTTCAAACGCTCGGTGTCACTGTTACATATAGCACCTTTAATGAATAAAAAGCCGTCTGAAAAAACAGAATTACACCTACTGTGGTTTAGTCAGTGAAAAGATAATTTATCATGTACATTTATATATATATTTTCCAGGTCGCAGAGATATATACCTAAAATTCGCAGGGACGCATGGGCGTTTTTTCTTTTGGCCAATCTTTGGCACCTAAAACAAGCAGAGCAAAATGAGCTAATGGGCGCGCAACAGTGTTCACCGTTGAAAGCTTTCCCCAATGTAAACATTGCAATCTGCAGTGGATCGTTTTGACCTACCTGGTGAATGAATGCATAACCTGGTAAGTAATAAACGTCTGTCACTTTCTCGCCAGCCATCTCATTGTGTTTCCACATCTTTGTTCGCCTTACTTTAGGCGTACTTGCTAGACTTCCTTTGCACATCCTCGACGTTCACAATTGCTTTGTCCACACATTTGTGCAAACATACCGTCATTGTCGGGGTATGTCACGTCAGGTGTGTGTACATCTATTGTATACATATGGTTGTGTGTATTGTTTTCTAACGAGTGAGTGCATAATGCATAACGCGGACGAACATTTTGAAGGTCTTTGGAGGGGAAGAACAACGAAGTCACACGTGTTGTTAAACCATGCTGACTGTTGTAAGTTGAATGTACTGTAAAATCAGCAGCTGCTGCTTCTTGATCTCCTGCCATATGAGAAAACGGGCATAAAGAAAAGCTAATTCCCGGTTGATGGCCAACCTTCCATACAAGAACAGCGTTTGGGCAATAAAACCGTCCAACTTCATTTACATTTCTTCTTCCTTGTTTATTATTATTATTATTATTATTATGAGGTATTTGCCACCATGCGTGGCCACACTGAGCTGACGCGTGGTCTGGTTCTTGGTTTTTTTGGTAAAAGGCCCAGAACACATCTGGCCTCAGAGGGATTAACAGACTGGATCAAAGATAAAATACATCAGACAGCTGGATATTATAACAATATGGTGCCAATACATTCAATACGGTTTATCATCTACTATTGATGTGTTTTTGGACAATGAGAAAGATTTGCACACTGAAATGGATTTTTGTAATGGCTGTAAGAAAAAAAAATAGTTTTTTTGTTCAAGGCATCAGGAGCCAAGGCTTGCTGGATGCCAAACATCTTCTGGTAGAGACCAGGGGTGTGTACCTCCATATAGGCTGACCCTTCACCTTTAGGGGGGATAGAAAGCAATAGCAATGAATACCTGCTGCAAGTCTTACCCGAGATAAACCACAACTCCATCTTGAGGTCAACTCATATGTATGATCCCAAAAATAATGGTCTCATTTAACAGAGTAAGTAACAGAGCCGACAAGAACCCCAGGCCATATGAAATGTGGTGTCTAGCGAAAGTTGTTGCCGTATACCTGTCAGGTAGAGAGCGCTGTTTTGGCTGCTGTGGATCTTTGCGGTGGTCAGGTGGTCCTGAAGGTCACCAATGATGTTGTGCACCAACCGCAGCCTGAATGAGGGGTTTACCTCCAGCTGATCCTCCTCCAAGGAAAGGCCAAACACCTTCCCCATGTCTGAGAGGAGGAGCCAAAAGAGGGAGATTGATGAAGCTTTTGATTGGATACCTTCCATTCAGTCACATGAGTCGGCTCATGGCTTTTGACTTTTTATTCAAAGTGACACTCGCACATCCAAACTGTAGTGCCGGAGTATCAGAGTATATATACATGCATTGATGGAAAAAACTCCCGCACTTACATGGTGTTTTTTTCTACCAAGACATGGCTTATGATCATTTTCTGAATAAAATAACCACCATCCCTTAAAGCACTGACCAGTGAGCAACAACAGCTGCCGGTTGAACTCTGACCCTGTGAGGCGGATCTGAGTGAACGACAGGGTGGGGTGAAGGATCATGTGGGTCACATATGCACCGGTGTCCTGCTGGTAGATGTGGATGGTGACTCCCTGTTGGCCACGGTCGTTCTCACAGCTCCGCAAGACATAGATGTAATCGCGATGGTAGAGGCTGTCGCGAGGGTCCACTGCAAACTGTGGTCCATAAAGAGAGAGATAAAGATTGGAATGGGTGATTAACAAGCATTGTCTGTTTCTATGAATATATTCTGTGTTGTATTTCTGTGTGGCTATCTATGGAACGTAATAACTGAATAATGTAAATAATGTAAGTTTACACATTCTTACTAAATAAGTCATATTACAAAGCCAGCAAATTGGGGAATTCGTAACACAAATGTTAACATTTTGGTAACAGATTATTTTATATACATTTTGAAACTGCTGGCAAATGATTCAAAATAACTTGGATTGAACAAAATAAACTCCAGCATATCTGTGTAACTCTGCCAGATGCGACCACATTTTAGCAACAGACATCCAGAGGGAGCAGGTTGCCATAGTTACACTTCTTACATCCTTGACGTTACGGCAGAGGACAGTGGGGTGGGACCACATCCTCTGATACAGCGGCCTGTTCACCCCTTCCTCAACCTGGTTCCTCAACAGGAAGAGGGTGCCCTGCTGGTCCCAGAGCAGCACGTTGTCCCTGGTGGGCACCACCCGCCGGTATCCCAGGGCCTCGGGGGGGTCCACGGCCCTGGAGGTGGAGGGACGGGCCCTGCGGTGCTTCATGCCCGGGTAGCGCCGTCTCCTGCCTAGCCCCTGCATGTGGAGCGCCTGGGTGTCTGTCAGGGAGGAGTGGGGGTGGAGGGAGGTTAGTGTAACTAGTTCAATACAAAAAGAACAGTATGGTGAACACATTCACATGATTCACTGACATACTAAAATCTATACCAGGCTTTTCAACCTTGCGTGGGACCGCCCGACATGCCGATTGGGTTGGGGAGATTTCTGACTTAAAAACGAATATATATGTATGTTTATCATATATTTAGTGGTTAGGTTGTGGTTTAAAGGTTATGTTTTAGGGGCTTGGTTTTCATTTCTTGTTGTTATCATACATAGGCCTACGCAGGGACATTTCCACTAAAGTTGCAGTATTTTGCAATACGATCACACACTGTATTGCTAGATATTATATCTTGATGGTGACAGACGTGGTGTCACCAAAGCTCCACCGTACATTTGAGGATGGCCAGGCGCTGGGGTCGGAGTGGTCTGGCATGCTGGTGCAGAACCTCCTCCAGACCCAGGGGCTCTGACTCTGCTGATGGTATCTGGTGCAGGTCGCCCCCAACGACAGGACATCACGTACCGAGAGGTGGCCCAGAATGATCTCCATCTATGGAGGAAATGTGTACATGGGATTAACCAAGATGGCTCGTTAATCAACAGATAGAAAAGAAGACATTCTATCTCGGCAAACAACAACACAACAATGTATTTAGAAATACATTATGTATATGGATATTTGTGACATATGTAAACATTGGAAATGGTTTTTTTATTTCATTTTATCCACAGGCAGTGTTGTGCAAGTTCACACTTCACAAGAGCTAGCTCAAAGTTCAGTTCACACAGATTAAAATGAACTAGTTCACGTTCATTTTTTCAGTTTTTAAAAAAATTCTATTCTATTGTTTTTCAGTAGAACCTCCTCCTACCCATCCACCCCCAATCATTGCCACCGCCCACTTCCCAAACTAAATGAATTACTGTATACTACTATAGAATCAAGATAACTTTTAAAAGCCAAGAACAATGTGAGTATATGTTTTACCACTTAAACAATGTCATATTATGCAGAAAGTGAAAAAAAAGAGGTGCAGTAAAGGTATACTGTACACACAGAAAAATAAAGGTGCTAACTGGAACCGAAAATGGTTCTTCAGATTGATGCCATAGAAGAACCATTTTTGGTTCCACAAAGAACCTTTCAGACCAAGGTTCTTTAAAGAACCATTTCCTTAAACGGTTCTTTAAAGAACCCACAAAGGTGCCTCAAAGAACCATCAAGAAATGGTTCTTTGAGGCACCATTTCTGGTTCTTTGAAGAACTTAAAGAAAAAAAGGTTCTCTGAAGAACCTTTTTCAAAAAAGTTCTTTGGGGGCCCAAATGGTTAAATAAAGAACCCTTTTCAAATGGTTCTTCAGCTAAAAATGGTTCTTCCAAGGAATAAATGGTTCTTTGAGTACTTAACATTGAAATATTGTGTACGGTGGAGAAATAAATGAAAACAGCAGTTAATTCTCATTTCATTTACTTAGAAATTTAGAAAAACATATTTCTGGAAAACTAGAAAAGCTAAACATTTAAACAGCATATCAATGGAATTGTATACATTAAAAATCATGTCCAGGTGAATATGGTAGAAAAACAGATTTCTGGAAAACTAGAAAAGCTATACATTAAAAATCATGTCCAGGTGAATATGGTCCAGGGGAGAGTCAGTCCACCGACTCAGCTCTCTCCTGGATCCAGCCTAAGCCTCACCCCCACCCTCCCCCCAGTCTGCCACAGTCCTTTTATAGTCCATTAGTCATTTTTAGGGGTACATAAACCCCCAATACCATACAGTGTGCTTTCTAAGAAATATTCAGGGAATTTGCAACTCTCTGCACAGCTACTGGTACATGTGTTGTTAGAGTGTCAAGCTTCAGGATAAATGCCTCCAAAAATGAAAACGTTTTCTTTAGCTGACAGGGATAAGCAATGTTGTAGACATGATAGAGGGCCAACACAACACCCATGGACAAAGAAATGTCTGCATCTCCATCGTCCACCATAAATTTGTGTCCATCCATCGTGACAGTAACATCTGTGCTGTCACTCAGGGGCTTGCCATCACTGCTGCTCAAGATGATCATGGGTGTTGGGCTTAATGGTTCCTGAAACAAAACATTTGAGACTTAAAGCTGTATTCTGTAAGATTGTCATGTTTATAAATCATGACTACTATGCTTAGTTGCACATAAAATGCCAGTTTGTTAATGATATTAAATTACTTAATTCATTAGATTTCATATATTAAAATCCAAAATCTGGCAACGCATTTTTAGTACACATTTCCCTTCATCAAATGAACAAATTCAAGATTGCCCCCACAAACACAAATGACTAACCTTATCTATTGCAAACAGCTGAGATGCATTTTCCTTGAAGACAGATGGTAGGAGGATTATGGCCGCATTGACCAACTGGCCTGCAAATGACAAAATTTTTTCAATAAAACTCACAACTCTGATTCTGCAAAGTTTTGAGACTCTCATACCAAAAAAATCTGAAATAAATAAGGGGGACTTCTTATCCTAATTACTTACTACCATCAAAAGGAAACCACTGGATATAAACCAAAAATACTTGGAATTACATAATGTGGTAAATTGACCTAAAACGATTAAATATGACAGCTATATGTGGCTTAATGACCTAAAAGTAAGGTGCAATGAAATAAAATTGGCATTATTTATTCCGCTGCTGCTGCTTCTTATTATTCCACACGAACCCCCCGTAACAACCACTGTGTCTTATCCGGTACTTCTAGTTTTAGGTGTACTTGGTCATAAGACCTTGAATTTGATTAACTTAACTTGGCACTTAAACCTCGAAACTAGTAGTGGAAGGAGGGCTGATGACCGAATGTATAAGGTTAAACAGGACCTTAGACTTGCAACAGTTCTTTGAGATAAGGTGAGAAATATTCTGCTCTGGCAGATTTAACTGCCTCACGGTATTTCATTAAGTCCTTCAGGATATCATAAGAGACTTGTGTGGCTTACCATTTCGTTCAGCATCAGTTTGGCTCTCATCAACAGACTGCAGACAAAGGCTCTTCAGGTTGCTTTTTGGTGCCATGGACACAAGCTGGCTTGACAGCTTATTGAATTCTCTGATGACCTGCTTGTCCACGTCAATCTTAAGAAGTGCTGATGCCTCTTCACATAGCTATAACAAAACATGCCGATTAAATCAGTTAATGCTATCAGCATTCAGAAACAAATATGGAATAATGATAATTTATTCTATTCAATCATTGGTATTATTAATATTACAATGCAATCTCAACTATTCTGTAAATATCATGCATCATTTACACATTCAGGAATGTGATCAGGACAAAACAAACATTCACCTTAAATTAAAAAAACGTCACACAGTGTAGAGCCATAGGACCTAAGGTTGCTTAGTGGCAAGTGTGCATCATATTGTGGAAAAATGAGCAACTGTCCAACTTCATGTGCAGAGTAGATGTATTTGAATTAGTCATGCAAAGTGCACAATTACATATCTACTAAATTGATGTACATTAACATCTCCTCTGTGTGCTGTTAAAAATTAATTTCAATCGCCATGTGTTAATATTGGATAAAACACTCACCAAGACTGGAATAGAGAAGCAGGGGAATTCTTGTAAGACCTCTGCAGTAGTGTGTTGTTGAATATAGTGTCTTCTGTACTTCTGTACTTTCTGGAGGCATTGGCGAATGATGTCCAAATTGGGCCTCATCTTTTGGCACTCCTGCTTCATTGCTGCAATATGGTGGCTAGTACTCCTTTGGTCCACCCCATCATCCATTGCATCAGTTTGCTAAGTAATAAACAATGACACAATTAGGACTGAGCTAGAACATTCAGTTTTGATTAATACACATCAGATATAAAATGCTCAGCCTCATACATTACGAATACCTCTACAGAGCCTACAGCCAAAATGTAAACTATTCCATTAAAATGGTCAACTATTTGCTGAAACATTTATTCAACCATTAAAATTTTGTAGATGAAAACTTGCCTTGTTTCTCTTCAGAAGGACACAGGGCTGGACATCTGACAATCTCTTTCTCCCTGTGTTTGGCGCAGAGTATTTCTGCCTCATTTTATGTATCTCGTCCACGTTCACCAGTGGCCTTCTTTCCTTTTTAAACTTGTTTCTTAAGGATTCATGCAATGCATCCTAGAAAAGATTAAAATTCACTTCAGAATTTCTACATGGATATTTACCGATGAGTTACGCTAGGTCAATTGTTAGTTGCAACATAACCGACACCTATGAAAGGTGGACAGTTAGCCAATTAGATATAGTGATCACTATTCAAAAACAAAATTGACTTGCACATTTAACTCAACATTCATAGTTTCCGGCTTGCAACAATGTTAAGAATCTTTATGAAGCATATGATTCAGTTTAGCATTCCTCTTTTAGTGACAATGAGCCAATACTTACATATCCAGATCCATAACTTTCCTTCAAAAAAGGGAAGCTGAACAGGACAGACTTTAGGAGCTGCACATACTGCATTGTGAGACGGATACCTGGAAGTTTTAAAATGGAACAAAACACAAGGCGTCATACAAAATGACATTCCAGATCGGCGCAGTGTAGAGATGCCAACCTCAAATGATCAGAAAGTGTAGTAAGAGGTCTGCAAATGTGTAGTTTGTCACCAAGATGCATAGTTTTCACTGTGGCATACAGACCTGACACTTGATTAACAAGCAAACTTGTTTTACAAGCATATAACATGCAAGTACTGTACATAATGAGTACATAACGTATATCTTCTTTTGTTTATGCTCTTGCTAAAATAAAGGAATTTAAGTAAAAATAAGCATATATAAAATTAAGCCTTTTGCTCATGTGTACTGCTGTTAACACAGGGAGCACTTCCGGTCCATTCATTGGTGTCTGAAGGGTCGGATCAGATATGCAGCCGTTTACTTCACTGCAGCTGCTGCGCTGGCTGCAGCACGCTGCCGGATATAAAACGGAGCCGGATCAGAGGCGCGACTCTGGAGATATATATATGCCAAAATTTCGCTTATTAGAGTCATTCATCACCATGTCAGTTAACAAAATAGAGGATACCCAAACTGAAATACTGAAAAATGTTGGAGATAATGTTATCTATGCAATCGCAGAGAAGCTTCTGTTTGGCTGCAGAACGGAAAACTGAACGAAAAGTTACATAGTATTCTTATATGGTACATTAATGTTCCTCATGGTACAACTTGAGTTGTTTTCACTTACCCATAGGTGAAGTGTATAATTTACCTATGGAAACAAGAACGGACCGGCTGTAGCAGCTTAAAATGCCGCAACAAGTTAGTGGTTGGCATCTCTGGCAGTGTACCAATTCCATTTCTAGTTTAGGCAGAATGTAAGTTTCACTGAAATTGAATGGATTATCCTATTGCAAAACCACTGTAATACCATGAATCAATTCTAAAAAAAATCTGAACTCCTATTATGGAACAAAGACTTACATTGTCTCGTGGCTCAAGTGGTCAAACAGCGCTTGAATAAGCATGTTTTTTACTCTGTTTTTCCCATGTGTCTTCAGAGCTGCATCCTTATTGGTCATTGCAGTGAAGACCGCTGGAGGAAACCGGACTTTGCAGTTCATCATTAGTTGGGCTGCTGGGGCTGTCTGACTCACAGGGGCTTTGCTTCCACTGCAAAAGGGGTAGAAATTCTGATTTTAAATAAACCCAACATGTTAAAAAGCTACTAAAAACAAGACAAGTAAATCTTTAGAATCTCAACAAGTCTGAAATTACATGACTTCACTGTATACCGTAACTCACACTTTCAGCTGCGCTAAAGCAGACAGGAACTTCACCTGGTCTTTCATTTTTGGAAAAATTCGCTCACTCATTCTTTCAGACATCTGTAGAAGTGTAGGCCCATCTATTTCATTATCTATGGCAAAGAGAAACAACATTGGACCAAAATCATGTCAGGAGTCTGTGCGTGTGTTGAACAAGAGGAATAGAGGCATATCCAGAGTGCTTCCTAAATGTTTTCAATCGTTAATTGAATTTTCACTGAGACCAAAGCAATAATTAACAGAACATCAAACTGCGACATTTGTTGGCCAAAATCGGTCATTTTTGCTTTTGCTTTGTGTGTTTATGTGTGGGGGGCACCAAAAACAAAGAGCATGGCACTCGTGAGCATGAACAGACAGACAGACGGGTGAAATGTGAGCAATGGAACAACCGAGAATGGTGAGCAGACCAAGAGTTAATTTAAAAACAGAAAACTAAGAAATGACACACGTAATCAAGTAGTTATGCAGCTAGTCTATAGATATTTTATATTTTGAGCTACAATGCTACATAATAGCCCTATTGATTTTAAGTGTCTCTGCTAAGCCATTGTGGTTTGTTTGTTTTTTTGCGGAATGTCAAATACATCAGTAG